>JAHLSL010000040.1:3412146-3585707 GCA_025920805.1 Petroica traversi
CTGATTGGGGTTACTTGAGGTCATAGGGGTCACTTGAGGTCATTTGAGTATTTTTTAATTCATGCAGGGGTTACTTGGGGTCATTTCAGGCCCTGATCAGGGTTACTTGAGGTCATAGGGGTTACTTGAGGTCATTTGAGACCCTTATCAGGGTTATTTGAGGTCATAGGGGTCACTTAAGGTCATTTGAGACCCTCACTGGGGTTACTTGAGGTCATTGGAGCATTTTTTAATTAATCCAGGGGTTACTTGAGTTTCTTTGGGATTGCTTGCACAGGAAGCTCAATTAGCAGAGATGCTGCTTTTGGACTTTCTGCTGTCCATAACTTCCAACCAGGCCTGCAGGAACTGCAGCCAGGCCAGCTGGACACTGGTGGGCCCAAGGTGTCTAAAATCCCAGAGATTTTGACTTCTCAGCTGGAAAAAAAAGGATGGGAGACCTTGGCTATCAGCAGCCATGGCTAAAGACCTCCAGTGACTGATGGACTTTATTCTCTGTATTTATTTACCACACCTAGTGCCTGCACCAGAGGTGGAAAAGTTGGGAGGGTCTGTTTCAAATGTTCCAGATTGTTAGAAAGGGTTCAATTAATAACAACCAGTTAATAATAAAGAGAAAGTGAGAAATAAGAAGAGGAGGGATTGAGAGGAAGGCTGATGTCTTTAGAAACTATTTGATGGGTGAAGGGGTGGGTGTAACCTCTTAGAAATGGGTCCTAATGTCTCTACTGACTTCATGTAGCAGGTTTATTGCAGAGCCCACAGGTGTGTGCCCCATAGATTCTCCTCCTTTATTCCAATAAAGTTGCAGGACTCCTTTGTCTCCTTTTTGGAGGTAAACCTCTGGCATTTGTGGATTTTCCTGACACTGGAAATTGCCATAGCTGCTATTTTCAGCTACTCGTGGAGGCAATGGAAGTACTGTACCTCTTTAGAACTGCTCCTGTTTGTTGGTTTCTCTTGGAAAGTTTCACCTGCTCAAACAAAAAAATTGTATTTATTTATATGTGAAAAACACCTCTCAAGAGATGGAGCCCACTGGAGTTTGGGAAGCTGCCGGTGTCCCCTTCATTCACCTCCCCTCTGCTGGCACAGGAACGGACCTGGATCCACCTCAGCCTTACCTTGAGAGCCCTGCAGAGCCCAGGAGCATCCTGAATCTCCCTGCTCCTCTGCCCTGCCACAGCTGTCACAGCCCTGCTGTGGCTGCCATCAGAACAGCAATTCCAGCTGTGACATTCCCCTCCCAGGCAGAAGGGTGTTTGTCCTCTCCCCTCATCACACCTTCCACGGAAATTTGTTATGTTTTGAGACGTGGCAGTAACGTGGGGTTTGCTGCTGAAAGTCTCAGGCATTTGTTTCCTGCTTGCTCACTTGCAAAGCTGTGCCTTTGCACTACCAGGCATTCTGCAAGGTGTGACAAGGCAAGCTGAAAACACCCTGGAGAGAGAAAAAAACCACCCAAATTCCCACTCATTCCAGGATTTTTAACTTGCTTTTAATCCACTTGACTCCTTTTCAATGAGGTAATTAAATCCTGAGAAGCAAATCCTGCATTAACCTTACATCTTATAATTCTGGCAATTTCAGCTTTTGCTCCTGCTCTGAGTTGGACACACAGGCTGGGACTGATTTTCTCCTTTTGATTGCACAATTCTTTCTCACTTTATCTTTGTAAAGCTACATTTGCATCTACGTGGATTTGCAGTTTGAGTTTTGCAGCACATCATTGAGGCAATGTGCTCTATCCATAGATCACAGGTCTCAGAATCACCCAACCATGGGCAGTCACTCAATTTAAAATTTATCCCAAAGGCAAGATGCTGGATTCCTTGAGAATTGATGAGGAATGGTCCTGAATCCCTCATTTTTAATTGTGGTTTTGGGGGAAAATACAGTTTATGCTGATAGATTAGAAACAGTCAAGGGTTAATTTGATTTGATTCAGTACTTGAGTATAATTTTCATTTAGAAATCCAGGAGGGATATTTATCAGTATTGAAGGAAATGTAAAACTGATCACAACTCACTGGAGATAAAGAGGTTTGAAGAGCCCCTCCACAGTTAAATCTTGAATCATTGCTGGAAAGCATGGACATGGAATTTCCCCACAAAGACAGGTGGAGAAAGTTGGGAATTTTCATTAAGCAGCACTCACCATGCTTGGTTAGGAGAGCCACTGCACAGAGGAAACTCCTCACAGGCATCCTATTAATTTAATCAGAATTTTACAGAACTAAAATAAGGCCTTTTTCTCTTTATTTGGCACTTATGTGATGTTGAGTCTATCTCCAGCTAAATTTCAGGTCCATATCTTATTAATAGAGATAGACCTTAAATTCAATATTCTGGGCTGCTCTAAACAGCATTTCTGTCTCAGTGTTGATTACTTAAGTGCCTGATTTTAAGTCATAGGCAACTAAAAGTGTGTTTCAGTGTTAGAAATTGGGTCAAATGAATAAAATGTATGACATGATTTTTCGGGATGGTTTTCATGTACCATATGAAATATAAACCTGTCTTTGATTTATGCCATAAATGCTTTTACAATTAATTAACAGCAATGCAGCTAAAGCAAATGCAAAACCTCAAGATTTGAGTCCTGAAGGGTTAGAATTTTTTGTCTTAAATTTTTCTGTACAAGTCTCCCAAACAATTATTGCAGGTCAATTTGATGTTGGCCACATAAAAGAGTGCTGGAAATTCCTGATTCCAAATTATACTGATTGCATCTACGCTGACATAATCCACAGTTGCTTTGGGTTTTTTCTCCTTACTGAGATTTCCTCTCCAGTTTCTTACATTTTGTACCATTATTTTATGATCTTGCTTTGGGTGTTTGGATGTTTTGTTGGTTTGGGGCTTTTTGTTGTTGTTTTGGGATTTTGGTTTTTTTTTTTTTTGGGGAGGGGGGGAGGTGCATGAGGCAGGGGAGCTGCTGAGCCTTCTCTCCAAACATATTTTGCCAACAGTAAGGCAGTTATTAAGTTATTATGCATTTTAAGGGTGGGAAGGGAGCATAAAACATAGATACACCCGTCAATATTTACCTGAGCAGGGTTTGACAGAGGGGAGGCTGGGAATGGGATGCAGTTTAACTTAAGCTTTGATAGTGCTCCCAGCTGAGGCCACATAAAGCAGAAAGATGTAAGGTTTGTCCCCGTGGAGAATCACCCTGACAGAGTTTGGCAATCAGAGATAAAGCAGGAAGGGCCAACAAGCCCTGAGCCAGTCCCCTGACACTGCCCCATTTCTGAGTTCCCCCTCTTAAATTATCCTTGTCTCAGCTGCTTCTGTCACAGATCTTGGAGCAGCTCCCATCTTCCAGAGCAGGATTGCTTATCCTGTGGCCTTTCTCCCTTTCACAGCTGTCTAAGCCCATATTCACCTGTCGGATTTCTATCAGCTCCTTCCTGGGGACACCTAATCTGTCTGTCACTGGCAATCTGCACAACAGCCACGAGAGCAGGAGCCATCCTGCTCAGTGTGGCCTGTCCTGGCTACCTGGAGCCAGGATAACATTTAATTCCTGGCTAAACCCCCAAGCCAATGACTGTTTTTGATGTGTATGGAAATGCAGAATGTGTAGATATTCCATGTTTCGTGTTCTAGCCTGGGGTGGCACCCACAGCACTGGTGTCTGCCCTGTGCCTTTAAAAACTGACCACACATCCCATTAAAGGAATCCCGTAAATGTCAGTCAAGGCATAATTAGTGTCTGCAAAGGTACTTCCTGGCAATAATTGATTTCTTAATCCAGGTCCCAATCTGCTCCACTGATATTCTTTAATGACTTTCTGAAGCCAGCGATAACAAATTGGATAAGAAAAGATGTTTTTGTCAATGTGGAGGATTCACAGGAGACACAAAGGCGGAGCTAACGTGGTGCTGTTGCCAGGAGTGACTGAGCAAACAGTGTTTGCAATTACAATTCTCCTCCCTAACTTCGTTTCCAGCAAAGCAGCAGCACTTTAAGTTTAATTATGGCAGCCCCAGAGTAAAGCAGAGAGGGGGGGAGAAATTGCCTTCCATCACTTATTTGTTCTTTTGTCTTTCACACTCCTCAGCAAACTCCATCATATAATTAAACTCTAAAGGCTGTTTGCTGACAACCTGTGGTCAGAACGTAAGGGAAGATGAAAATGATGCTCCAGCCAGGTCCCCTCCTTCCTGCAGTGCCAGGTTCTGCCAAAGTGCTTCCTCTGCACAAATTACATCAAAATCAGGTCTTTGGGTATGATGTGAGTGCAGCTGGCAAGTTTTAAAAGCTTGCCATTACAATTGCTTAATGAGGATCTGCATTAACAGCCTGCTTCTCCCACACCTTACATTGGGAGGAAAGGGGAAATTCAGCTGTTAGAGTGGCTGGAAAACACTGGTGTCTCCTTTCAAAATTCCACTCAAATTCAGCCCTAAGAGTAATAAGCTGCTGTGGCCTCTAATTTCAATAAAAGCAGTATATAGCATGGGGAGGGAGAGCTGGGCTCCCCAAGGAAAGGGAAACACCAGAACATTTTCAGACATCATGGGGAAAAAACTGAATTACAAAGATTTGGGAATCTTAATGCCATAAAAAGCAATCCCAAGATTGTTTTATATTGCTTTCCAGCTTATATGTGCACACTGTAATATACCAACATATAAACTGATTTTTCTTCTACTATTGAAAAATCAAATAAATGAAAGAGAGACTCTTGAAGGACATTCTGCAGTGAGAAAAGCTTGCTAAATTTCAATTCTGTGAGTAAATTGAGACAAGGGACACAGGCCTGTCATTTTAACAGACTTCTGACTCTACTTGGCTGCCTCTCTGTGGCTTATTGGCCTAGAAAATGAGAACATTCTGGGTATAAATGATAAGAGAAACAATTAAACACAGGATAGGACCCAGAATGAGTTAAAATATCCAGCCAAAGGCATGGTCAGCCCCTCCCCTGCCCACTGAGCACTTACAAGTGTAGGAAGAAATATGTAGAAGAAATGAAGGCTTCAAGTTGGAAAAGGCCTGGCTGCTCTTTGGATGAGGTTGCAACCCCATGGAGGAAAAGAGGCTTTTCCTTCTCCCCTCCCTTTAAAGATGAAGTTTCTTTCAGGTGGAGGGTGCTGGGGCCAGCTGCAGCACAATTGGGGGAGCCTGGTGAGGTTTGGTCCATGGCAGGGAGCAGGCAGAGAGCCAAGTGCCAGGGGTGGCTTTTGCAGAGACCCACACGTGTTTGTGCAAGTCAGAAAGATGCTGAAAGCTGCTGGGGGAAAAAGTGAGCATGGGGGGAAGAAATGCCCCATGAATTTGGGAATATTTGCTCTCCAGCTGGCTCTGCCTCACCCCAGCATCTCTGAGCTCCTGCCCTTTGAACAAAGTCTCCTTGTTCCAGTTTGGTACTTTTGGTTGCTCTAAATATGACTTTAAAGCTGGCTGGCCACTCTTGGTGAGCTCACTGTGAAGGAAAGACTCCCAGCAGGACTTCAGGGACTTATAAACACTCCTCACACTGAACTGGGTGTTTGTACCTGCAGCCCCAGCTGCTCCCTACAGCCCACCCACCCCTTGGCTCAATCTCAAGGCATGGGGATGATGCAGGATTGTTGTGACTGATGGATTTACCTCTTTTGTCCTTGCCAGTCCTGCATTTGGCATTTTCTCCTCTCAGGCAGGAAGAACTGGATGATCAGGGGCTGTCCCTGAGTCATACAGGCTGGTGTGGAGATGCCAGACCCAGCTCAGGTGCAAACATCACCACCCTGGCCCTGAGGGCAGTCAGACCCTGTCCACATGATTTCTCCTCCATTTATGCTCTGTTCTCAGCATCTGGGTTTCAAATTCATACATCACTGTGTTGCCTGTAGTGTACTTTAGGCTTTGACATGTTAGTGAATCTAATGTCAATTAAAGTGCTGGGAATGTCAGCATTTTAATTTTCTGGGAAGCTGCTTGCTCCTCAACACATTCTAATCTTGAATTTCAGCCCTTTTTTTTCCCCTTTTTTTTTCTTTCCCAGGCCTAGACCTTTCCTAAGTACACATGGACAAAAAGCTCCAAATTATCCTGTGGTTTGGTGATTCTGAGCAAAATGTGCCCTGGGGCTTAGCCTGAGAACATCAACTCATTTTCTTTAGTGACCCGAGACAGATAACCAGAGGCTGGGTTTCCAGAGGTGAAAGGCTGCTGTCACTAAGCCACTGCAGCAACTTAATTGAATGTTTTCTCCCAGCACCAGCAGGAAAGGCTGCTTTTACTATTTGCTCAGTGCTGGGATTAGGATGGAGTATTTGCCTGGCTTGTCTCCCGACAAAAACTGTAAAAGAAAAAAATAAAAAAATGTTTGCAGTTGCTTATTGAGTGCCATCCTGACACATCCAAGGGTCATTTGCACAGTCTTCCAGTCACTCTGGGTCAAAACTCATTTCTGCTTTGGTAAATCACACCCAGGATGGCTTTGTTGCATGTTATGACCTGCCTCACATCCACAGATCATCAAAGATTTGAATTAAATAGCACAAACTCCATAGGCCTTTTATTTTTATTTTTTTTCCTGCAGAGCTCTTGCATATTTTGTTGCTTTTCCCTCCTTTTTTCTTTTCATTTGAACGCAAACATAAAGGCTTAATTCATAATAACTGAATATATAATTCAATATATATTTGTTTCCATTTAGGTTGGGATTGAATTTGGTGTTTATCTGAGGAGGGGGGGAGCCTGGAGAGGGGGAGGTTCATTGATTTCCCAGTGGGGCTCAGCAGATCAGCCCCCAGCCTGAACCTGAGAGCGTTTGCTTTCCCTCCCCGCCCGTCCGCACGCACACCCTGCTAATGGAGATGGAGGAGAGATAATCAGAGAGGGAGCAGGCAGCTCGTCACCATTTGTGAGACTAATGAGCCCCTTCATTTACTCTCATTATAAATATGCCACCCCTGGCACCAGGCTTTGGTTCTGCTCCGAGCTGCACCAGCATCAATTCCGAGGCACGCCGATGCATCACTAACGCACCACAGCCAAACATCTCCTTTTCAGCACTTTTTTTTGTCATTGCACTGTCTGAGACCTTCCCTTCCTCACTGCTCCCCCTCCGAGAGGCAGAGGAGCCCAGATTGAGAAGTAATGAGACTATTAATTAGAGCTTCTGTAAAGGAAGCCCGTCCTGACTGGGTGTTGTCTCTGTCTCAGTCTTTGTTACAACCGTGTTCTGTGAGATTAATACTTGTTTACAGAATAAATTAATATCTCTGGCCAGGGGGATAAAAAAAGGCATCAGCTGAGTAAAAAGCCTGATTATTCCTGAGCTGGACAGTCAGGGTTCATTTTGTGGAGACATAACTATTTTGTCTTCTTTGCACTTCTTTTCTTCTTTAAAAACCGTGTTTTTTGGCAGTTGCTGAGTGCAGCAAGAGAGAGACACGGAAATGTTTCGTAGGCTGCTCATCAATTTGGGCTGCTCACACCATATCCTGGCCATGGGGCTGGGAATCTGTTTCCTCAACCCTTTAGAGGTCTGGCTGCAATGAGTTTGTGGTCTCGTGTCCAAGAAAATGCAAGTTTCCATTAAGATTTTATTGTTTTACCACAGGCATTGAGGGCTGAGCAGGTAATGGCTGATTTTAGGTCAATTATTTCTCTATTGAGAAATGTAAATATAACCACAGTGCACATAAGCAATGCAACACCAGGTTATGTTCCTCTGTCATGGATCAAAGTACAAGTTGTCCAGGACATCAAGTAGTTGATTTGATCATTACTGTTTATATTGTGTCTTTTTAATCTAAAAAAATCCTAAATCAAAGCTGATTATACTCTTTCTGTCTGCCAAATATCTTAGGGAGACACCTTTCTGTGATTTTAATGACACAATGCTTTTAACTAGCTGGTCTTTTAAGAAATAAGATCTTTTAACCTTTCAAGTAACAGTATTTTCTTTTAGTTTCCCTGTTAACAATGACTAAAGTGAACAAGATCTAGCTGAAGCTTAGAAAGACAATTCCCTTAAAGGTTTTTAAAAATAAAAGCCTGGGAACCAATGCCATGGAATTTCCCAAAATGTTAAAAGATCAATTATTTTTCTGAGGGATCAATAATTTTCCAAGCAACTTTATATATATGCCTTTTTTTCCCTTAAAGTATGCAGCATGCACTGAAAGTTTGTTTTTGAATAAAAACATATATCTTCAAACAGAAATAAATACAACTGCTGAAATAAATATCATTAAAATTGGATTGTTATTAAAAACAGCTGCCAAATATTCCCAAAACAGACATTTCAAAATGAGAGGTCAATAAAATGCATAAATTCAAGATTAATTTCTACATATAAAAATTTGGTACATTCACTCAGCAAGAAGCTTCAGTTATTTTAATGGAGTTTTACTATTAGACTTGTGAAAGTCATTCTTGCTTGTAAAAAGTGACAAATGGGGCCAGATCTGCACTGGCAGGAGGATTCTTCCTTTCATCTGCTAAATTCAGGCTGCTCTGGCTGGATCTGAAAGCCTGGCCTGGATGCAGCAGTCCCAGACAAACATTGCCTCAATACCCAAAATCTCTTTCCTGACAGGAACCTGCAGAAAATATTGAAAAATACATCTAATTAGTAACCTTCTAATTGGTTTAGGCACAAACTGGATTTAGATCAGGGTGTGGAATTGAAAAAGAAATAATCTTTGTGATAATGAAGAAAGGAGCTGTGCTTTCTCCTGGGCCTCTCCAACACTGTTGAGCACAATTTTCTGCTGTCTCAGAGAGCAGAGAAAAATGTGGTTTCTTCCTCAAAAGATGCAGCTTCCCACACTTTTACTACTGATTTGGAAGAAGAAAAGATCTATTTTATTTCTCTGAGCCACCTAGGTGTGGTATCTAGCCAGAAAATATCAATACACCCAACAGATACAACCACAAATACAGAGCAAGTCCTTGAGTGAGGAGGAGCTGGCAGCTGAATTAAGCCAGAACAGAGTATTTGTGAGGTTCAAATTTAGGGTCTTTTGGACTCTTTCTGGTCAAAGCTTTCAAGAGAAACCTCTCATGGTGGTGCCTTCTGACCTGACTCAAATATCCAGGGTGCTGATCTCACATTGGTAATCGTGGTCCTGATACCTCCTGGCTGAGCTGCCTGAATGTAACACAAGTGTTTGAAAAGCTCTTTCTGCTTTTTAGTGCATCTCCACTCTGAGCTGGCACACACCAAAGAGCACAGCCTGTTTTCCTAAAAAATGAATTTAAGGTTACTCTCTGTGTTCTGCTGCAGGGCCTTCTACTTTCAGTGGCTTTGGGTTGAAAATTCATTTCTTTTATTGACACCAGTACCAAACTCTCCAGCTACTTTCCCATAAAAACCTAGCAAGAACATTAAATAAAGAAGCTGTTTTGTTGTTCCTGCTAGCCCCAGTCTGTGTCCTGCATGCTGGAATGACAAATAATCTTTTCAATTCAAGACATTCTGCTTCCTTGTCCTTCAGCCAAGCAGGGAAATATCCCATTGTGGAAGTGACAGGTTAAAAATTTTAGCCTTTTCCAAAAGAGAATTGTTAACATTCCAGGAACTCTGGTCACAGGTTTTATAGGGAGCTTTCTAGGCAGCACAAATGTGAGAATCTCCTGCCATGAGATCATCACTGCTTCCACCCAAATCTTGAGTCTTGCACCTGCCTTCCCATCTTAATAACTGATGGAAAATCTCCCATCCTATCCACAGGAAATATTGAGATACTTGTTAACCATTAAAATCTTTACACTTTGGCTTATTCTCTTCTTTCTGTTTTTAGATTTCTTGTGCCTATTCGTAAAAAAAACCTTTGAAAGAAATTTCATTCTGTCCTGAACAAGTGTCACAAGTGGCACAGAGAATAGGAAACAAAGCTTTGTTATACAAAAACAAAACTGAAAAATTCTTACCTCTCATTATTTTTTATTTTTTTGTTTTTGTTTTGTGACCTTTATCGCCAAATGTAGATCTTCAAACCAGTTTGTCAGACATGGACTGAAGATTGGAATGGAGCCATGTAAAAAATCTTTGTATCAGACAGAATAATACAAAGAAATCTGAAAGCGGTCCAGCTCAAAGCTCTGCAAATAAAAGGAATAATGAAAGAGGGGTGGTCTGGCTGAAAATAAAAGGGTTTTTTTTTTTTTTATTTCTCTAAAATCCTCCAATTCAATTTATTTAAGCAGGAAAAAAAAATCTAGTCTTGTTTCTGTCCTTGGCTACTAAGCTATAGATGTTTCATTGTAGAACACTTTATAACATCTATTTCACTTGACAGAAGCCATAAAAATTTTCCCAACTTCCTTAACAAACTTAAAAACTACAATAAAATCTGCAAAACTAGAATTCTTGCCAAGAAACCAATAAGCCACTTTCCTGACATAGCAGGAAAAAAAATCAATAAAAGCCCCAGCTAAATCTAAGCAGGATACTGTGTCCATACCACAGAAAGAAGACAAAAATGAGCAAAATCTAAAGCCTACCAGTCTAAAGGAAGAAATCTTCTTCAGCCCAAAATTTGACAGTTAAATTGTGTGAACTGGGTGAAAAATAACAGGCAGTGCATGAAATGTTAGGGGGTTAGGAGTAGTGGGATGCTCCACGCTTTTGTCATCTCTCTGGAACCTCTTCCAGGGGATCAGAGGGGTCTGGGGAGTAAAATGTTCCCTGGGAGGGAGGGAGGGAGGAAGAAGCACTGAGGATGTTCTAAACCTTGGAAGATGGGACATGACCAAACAAAACGGTGTGCAAAGAGCAACCCCAGCAGTTTCAAACCCTTTTAACATCAGAATTTTTTCTCCCAGTCTCAAGAACTCTAGCTCAAAATATCTCATATTTTTTTAAACAGGAACTTGCTTCTTCTGATTATTAGCAACCTTCTAATTTTGAGTCTAAATTTATTCATTACTCCTTGATAAATAGTTATTTTTTGACTGTGTCTTCTTCCATAGTGATAATTATCCCTCAGCCCTAGATACATTTACCAACAGCTGTTCACTCAGCTTTCCTCTGGCTATTTACATAACCAAGTTCTCTTTTCATAAGGGAGATAATCCATTCATTTCATCATCCCAGGAAATTTTGGTCTGTATCTGTTTTCCTTTCATTTTTTTTTCTTCAGAAACCATGACCAGAACTATTGGTATTCTGATTTTTTTATGTATTTTCCTATCTATTCTGCAAGTGCACTTATGTGTCTTGAACACTATGAAAAAACCACATTGTTTGTCCTTGGAATTTTGCAACTCCACTCTGCAGCTCTGTCATTCTCCAAATGACCAGATCAGTCAACATATTTCCTTTCCTGTCACCTCCAGCTGACAAATTCTAATTGAACCTTGATTTAAGTCCACACAGAGATTTTTTACTAGGCTTTCTAATCTTAGGATGACCTGTTTGTTACTGTTACAACTTTAAATAATATGTTTATTCTGTCCACACTCAAAGATGTTTCTGCTCTAAGAACTTGAAGAAATGCCTGTCAGAAAGGCCAAGCCCACTAAATATGATGTTTCTTTCTAAACAAACTCCTTAACCAGTTTTCAAATCTGAAATATTAATTTCTTAGAACAAGAGAATGCCAATAATTAATGTGGATTTATGTATATATATATATATATATATATATATATATATATATATAATTGGGGACCTATCTCCAAATTATCCTCATTAAGCAGTGAATGAGGGGATTTGGATTTTTTAATGAAAAGGGCTCTGTTCAGAGAGGAATAATTAACAGACTTAAAACTCAGTTGCTGACAATGATTTTAATTATCAACCTCATTAACAGGGCAAGATTATGACTCCAGGTCGGAGTAGTCAGCAAAGAGAGTTACTGGGTTGAAACAGTGTGTGTACACAGTTCAGGTGTCTATATTTGTAAAATAAAGGTCAGGAGGGCAGAAAGCCCAGCAAAAAAGTGTCCCACAGCTCAGTAATCAAATTAAAGAAATGCATCTTGCTTGTGAAGATTACCTGATTTGTTATACAGATGATTTTCCCCACACACACTTCTAGAACTATCTGAAGTCCAGTTATTGCGTTCTAACTTTTATCTGAAATTGCTTTGGACTTCTGAATTTCCCCCAGATTTACTGGTAATTGCCTGGGTCCCTGCTATTCGACAGCTCGGAAATTCCATTTTCAAAATCGAAATGGCAAAGCGTCTTCATGCGGAAGAGAAGGCAGACTCTCAGTGCCATAAAGGAAGGTTTAGCTTCTATAAATACTGGCCCATTTCCCATTCAGCTGAACATGCCTGCAGCGTGGGATGCATCCCTCCCCAGCAGATCATACAGGCAGTGCCACGGGGGTTTCAGATTTCCTATTGGAAATTGCCAATCAACAGATTCTTATGCCGAGTTCATTTTTAGTCAGTGGCACATCATTCTGGAGTGACAAACTGCAGGGAGATGTTCAGGACTGTGTCATAAATTCTGGCTGAAACTTCAGCAGCTCTGGGTGGGCTGAGCCTAAACTTCAATGGATACCAAATATTTTTATATTGAACCCCCTTTACAATACGATATGTGTTCCTAGATAGATCTCTGTGGCACAGCAGTAATAAACATGGAAATAGAAGTGGTCCAGCCCCACACACAAAAAGCTCCCAAATGCACTTAGGAGGTTTGAACTTTTCAAGGGTATGATCAAAGCTGAGGGGAGTGAATGGGAAGGCTCCTGTTGACATCAATGGGCTCTGGAACAGGCTCGATGCGTTGACAGCTAGAGAGATGCCCTGAAACCATCTGAAAACAAATTCAAAGTCTGATAGGCCACTGTGGCAAAGAGATACCATTGCTGCATTCTCTGCCATGTCAGGAAATTATCTCTGAGCTGTCAGAGTGGGTTTCTCATTTTAGTGTTTGTGTTTCTAGCTCATCTCTCACCAAATGGCTTTCCTTTTGTGTGTATGACAATTGACGAGCAACAAAAAGCAACAGGGTCATAAAAAGTAGCACGCTTTGCATCTATAATATGAAATATTCTTGCACGCAGCCAAGGATTTCAAATAATGTTCACCACACACCAGAAAAAGCTGAGACAAATCGGTCTCTGCCAACTTGAGGCCCATGTATTTTAGCATTCCCTTACATAACATTAGTGAGAAAATTTTGACTTTCCCCCGAGCTGCAATCCACCTTAAAAGCAGCAGTCTCATTCCAATCGATTTGGTGAGATGAATGTTATTTACACTTCAGTTTGCACCTTTTCCTAAGATTTCATAGAAGAATAAATCCACACTTCCAGGGATGGCTGTGCGTGAGGAAGTCTGGGGCTGTTAAGAAGAAGTGTTAGACACGTATGGGAATGTATTAGTAAGGGTCACACCTCCATCTTCAGATTTTTAAGTGACAGCAAGAGCAGAAAAGGCAGCAGGATGGCAAAGAGAGATTGATTGCATGCGGGTTTTTTTCTTCCTTGCAACCAGGTTTTTTAAATTGTTAAGCCTTGCTGTCCAACAGCCCAGACAGATCAGGCTGTCTGGGTGCACCTATGTAAATAAGACAAAGCTTTGATGAAATAAATCCTTTAGATTAAATATATCATTTCCATGCTGTGTATGCTGAAGCCAGCAAACACCTCGTGACAAATGTGTTGACAAAACAGAGGTTAGTTAAAGCAAAGATGTGTTTTTCCTGGTAAAACTTCCTTAGAGCAGCCAAGTGAACCTGAGAGGACTCTTTCCAAAGGTTAGAATTAGGGTAGGAAAAAAAATCTGAAAAATCTGCACTGAAGTAGAACAGTGATTGTATCACTTTTGAATGCTAACACTTCCCTTTTTTTCTTTGCCTGTCTTTTCTCATCCCAGTGTCAGAATTTTCCCCAGCCAGCAGAAGAGTAACACAGAAAATGTCATTACTGTGATCTCTCCAAATTGATTTACTCGTGGATCCTGCAGGCAAAACCAAAGGGATGAATCTGTTCTCTGCACTTCAGTTACTTCTGCTGCAACTTAAATCAGATCATGGCCCTTTACACAGCCTGATCCTCCCAAGAGCTGCTCTGGAGGAGAAATCTGACCAAACTCTGCCCTCAAATTCAGTGCTCTTGGTTTTGTTGGAGATCCCACTGTCACCTCTGTTTGGCAGGAGAGGTACCAGTTAATCTTGGCTTTGCTGTTGAGACAGCAAAACAGGTAAAATCGTCAGCACTTAACAAAGCACCTGACTTCACTGGGAACCAAACTATTGTCTTTTCTTACAGGTTTTTGGGGACTGCACATGGCTATGGTCTCCTGGGCAGAGCCATCTGAAAATGCGGCAAAGGCCAGTCCTCACCACACACCAGTGCAGTGTGTGCTTGAAATCAATTGTCTTAAAAATCAGCCTGACTCCAACTCTAAACTGCAGGAGCAAAAACAGAGCAGTGACCTGATGCTTTTCTGGTACCTCTGGGGTGTGTTTGGGGAAAGCTGAGGGTTTGCCCCACTGAGAAATTCTGTCCCGGTCCAGGCTGGGATAAAGGACAACATTTTGTCCTTGTTTTGTCTGAGTTCTCAAAGGATTCAAATGTATTTTTGAAATTTTAAAGCCTTGAAACATACCTTCTCTAGTCAAACAGCCCCCTTCCAATCTTTCTAGAACTTTCACACCAATTCTTCCTTATTTTCATAGAGGCAAAACCAGCTTGGATTTTAAAGGCTTACAAGAAGCAAGGATCAGAAGAAAGTCCAGTTCTGGATGATGGCCCAATCTTTCCTGGGTGCTCAGTTTTCTGCACCATGACCCTGGAAGCTCATGAGGTCTCACCCACACTGTTATGAGGACTTTTATAGATGGAGAATTTCTTTGTTTATGCTTTAAAAAGAATAGACTCAACAGCGCAGACATATTTTTTAGTTTTATTTTTAAATTAATTCTTTGTCTTAAAAAAAGTTCTGTAAGAAAGCAAATAAAAGGGATTTCTCAAGTTTTTCATTTTAAGTGGGAAATTTTAAAATGGGCATCATTGAAATGAAACGGTTTGCATAGAGCAACAAAAATGCTTTTTGAAGAGTGAATTAGAGGGATCTTTTGATGGTTGGATGACAAGTGTGGATGTGTGCTGATAGCCATCATTCTGCAGTGGCTGTGAGAGAAGCAAACAGCTTGGAAGGGGTAAAGCAAGGTCTCCCTGAGGGTTTTCTCTCTTGTGTGACACAAATTTTCCCCCACCTTCCTCACCACAAGTACTTCTGCCTTGATTTTTTACCAGGCTGTCCAGTATCTCCTTTCTGCCTGTCCACACAGCATCACAAATCCAGCAAGAGCTGTCCTGTGGAAGCCAGAGCTAACAAGAGGAGACTATTTTTAGCATCAAAGTGAGTTTAACAAATGGATCATGGCTAAGGCAGCATGACAGCCCTGCTGCCTAATTAATAGAGACACCAAAGGTGATTTTGCAACAGAGCCAGAATCCCCACTATGCTGGGCCTTCAGATCAGGCAGACTCTGCAGCTCTCTTGTGTTAAGCAACCAGAAAAAGCAGCCCAAATATACTCCAAATCTGTCCCATAAATGCTCTAACTTAGCCTGCTCAGTGACAGAAAATAAAAAGGTTTTCTTGATTTGTTTGGCTTCAATCTTTGTTTATCCTAGCATGTAATCGGAACTCATTGTTTCCACTCTTTCCCTCTTTTAAATCATAAAAAATCACTAATAACTGCTGAGATAGATCAAGGATGGACTGGATTGAAGCCCTCCAGGTAAAGATAAGAACTGAGTGTCCCTCTTTGTAGGGTGACAGTGACAACTTTGGCACAAAAGTGGTACAGAAACCAAAATCAAACAGAACTTGAGATTTTTCTCCTATCACACCATGTGTTTATGGCTAAACCCTGTCCACTTTTGTGCTCTAAGGACTTTTTGCATGTGCAGATTTTTGAATGCCTGGCATGGATAACTGATAATGTACCAGGCTCTTTATTAATCCCTCCCAAATTCCCCACAGATCTTGTTTAAAGAATATCGACTACAATTTCCTGGAAGATCATTTTATAGCAAACAATTTTACCAACACAGAATTTTTCCATGAATGAACTTGCTGTGCCTGCAAGACAGACTATCTGTGCTTTCCTATTCTTTGAATTCCTATTAAATGTTGTTCAACCCACATGAGTTTAAAAAGACATTTTTCTCAGCAGGCCATCCTGTTTCAGGAAGTCCTCAGCTCACCATGGCTAAGCTTCTCTTTGGAAATTATTATCTCACAAGCTTCTCCCCAGGGAAATTACTGCAATCCAATCACCACAAATGTAAATTAAATCAGCATCCGATGCAGCCACAGTGGTTTGTGTTTCTCCCCACTCCTTTCTCCCTTTGAGAAATCTAATTCTGCAACCACTGGAATAAATTCTGCTGCTCCCCTCCCACAAGGAAATAGCTACAATGATCTAAGGGAAGATACAGGCTGTAGGAAATCACAGTAAAACTTGCTGATGATGTCTTTTTTGGTTCATGACTTCAGCAGCTTTCCTGCTGCTCAGCCTCTCTCCTCCTCTGCCTTTGTCCCACATTCTCTGTGAAAAGGACAAAACTTCCAATCTCTCCTTTTATGTGGGACCCTGTTTCCAACATTCCACTCTGGAAGTTGTACTTCCCTGCATGCAGGTTTGGGAACACTCCTGCTCCTCCTCTGAGCTGAGATGTAGAACCAGGCAGCAAAATGTTCTGAAGAGTTTAGGATGTGCCTCACCTCACATCTGTAAAAAAAATCTCTGTAAAAGTTTTTCAGCTTGGAGAAGTGTAATATTATTTAGGAAAAGCATCAGGTTTCATTTATTGGCAGTTACCAACCAAAATAAGGAGAGAGGAAGGTGAGAAGAAGCTGAAGGAGTGATGAAGAAAGTTGAAAGTCTTTGAAACTGAATATATCAAGAACAAAAGTGGATTACCCAAAACTGCCAGTTTGGACTCAATCCTTACTCAAGTACAAATGCAGTTCCCTGTGGCAAATACATTCTTGCAAGTCTGATAATTCAGAGAACAAATAAAGCAGAGAATGCCTTCAGCTGTGTGTCCCCTGTCACTCACTGGTCTGCATCACCTCTCTGAAGGAACAGTGCCAGAACAACTCACCTGAGTGCCTTTTAAGGATGTTTAACAAGTATTAGTTTGGAGAAGAGTGATGTTCTCTCTTCAAAATAAAAGGTCAACTGATATACACAAAGGTTGCAATGGTGAAAACTGGGATTATTAAAAATGTCATTTTTAACATTTAAAAGCTTTTCTGTATAGCTTTTCATGGGGAAAAAAAACAAATTCTGCTTGGCATCAAAAATGTTGTCCCTCAAAAAATGAGTACTATTCAAAAGTTTCTAGAGAGAATCTTCATATCAGTTACATCTCTATATTTGTATTTAAGTATTCAGGGTTTAAAATTCCAGTCACCAAAACCAGCACAAACTTACTCTCATGCCATTTATAAACCTTGTTTTATTCACATTGTGTCAAAGTGCATCATAAATATTATTATTAACAATATTAATAATAAGTGATCTTCAACATTTAAGCAACATATAAGATATGTTATATGATATAACATATAAGATACAAAGAACAGATAAAAAATTAATGTCCTTGTAGTCCTGAAAAACCATATAAATCTAAAATGACATATTAAAATATTGGATTGTTTTTTCTCAAATACAAATATACACCCACATTCATTTACTTCTGCTCAGCAAGAGTACAGTTTTCCTTTTAAATGCAAATTAGGAAGGAATGGTAAATATTGTGCAAAATACATCTCTTGAGTTATAAGAAAACTTTTACCTAAAATTACCATAAGTATTTGAAAGCGCAGGCATCATCCAGGACTTTCTATTGAAAGCCAGTGTTGGTGTCACAGCACAGTCAGTGGATATAGGGTTTTATGTCTTGGAATGACGATGCAATACACCTGGAAAATAAAAATATCCTTTTATTAAGAAAGCAGGATAGGCTTTGATGCATTTCCAGATTTCCACTCTGCCTTTCTGAAGTTTTAAGTTTTCTAAGCATCACTGGTCACTACAGTGTTGCTTCTGAGCAACTTTACCCAGTCCCAGAAAGGAAAGATTATTCGTACAAAGAATTTATACAGAGCTCTGTTCAACTCCCATTAAAACAGAAAAATCTGGAAATTTTAGAGGTAGAAAAGGCAAGTGAATCAGTTCAGCTGTTATACAATTTCTGGCATGTAGTGGGGGTCAGAGTGACAAAAAAAATCAGGGACAATTCTGTCAGTTGTAAACATGGGCAGAAATGGTAAAATATAGTTAAAAAGTGCATTTAAGTATGCAGCTGTATTCCAACGGATGGCATCATCCAGGGAGTGATAGAGGCCCAGACTGGTAATGTAATGTAAGCAATTAGTTCTGGCAGCTACAAAAGAACTGGTGAAGCAGAAAAATCAGTCTCAAGAACTAATCTGTATCTGCACAATAGCAATGTCTTGATAACACATCTGAAACATGGCAGCTCAAACAGGCAGGGCAGAGGAGCTCTATGGATGCCTCAGAGAGCTGTCACCCACTAATGACTCCCAGAGCCAGGTGGAAGCAGGGAATTATCATCTGGAAAAGCTGGAAGGGAATATAGGCAAACCACCTACCAATATATTAAAAAAAAAAAAAAAGGAAAATGTTCTTCAGTGAAAAAAAACCCTATCATTTAAATTTCAATTTTACAGAGCAGTTTTCCCAAAGAAAACTGTTTGTTATTCATCAGTAAATTTAAAGCACTGTGTGCATTTACAGCATGCACTGGCTCTAACCCCAGAGATCACTTACATTTAAATTTGTACAGATGCACCATTCCAATATAATTGCAATTTGTAGAAATTATTATGTTTTTCTGTGTTTTTACAGTACCTACAGTTCTCACTGTGAACTCCTTTGTGGACTTTATAAGGCTCATGCTGCTTCCTGGGACATTAATAGGATCTCTCCCTTTGTTCAGCTATTTCTCCCAGAAACAAACACAATAACCTGGACACACCCCTTGTAAAATCAGACCAAAAATTGGCCAGAGTTGTTGTAGCTTTTAGTTAGAAGAGGGCAGAGGGAAGAACAGGATCACAATTTAAAAGCCAAATCTTGCTGCTTTAATACAGCACTATAAAAAAGGCAAGTATTTTTACAAGTTTTCAGCAGGGGAGGATTGTCCAGGTCCTGATCTACACACTGTGAAAGTTATTTTTAAAAATCATACATTTAAATATCCCAATATAACTTGCACTGGATTTTTACAAGGTAGGGATTTTTGAAGGCCTACTCGTTTGAAATTGTAACAGAATTTGAAATTGTACAAAGTAAAAAGTATGTCTGTGGATGGCAAAAGACTTCAGGAACATATCTGAAGTTTAAGTTACAATTGTTAAACTGGAAAGATAGAAAAAGAAAACTTCAGATTATTTGATCCAGTGGATCATTCTTGTTTCAAAAGTAGCTCAGTCCCTCCTCAGTCTCTGGATCTCTGAGTGACATTTATATAAAAGCTAAAAATCTCTCTTCTTTCTTCCTTCTGCCACCAACCAGAAAGAGGAGAATGCCTTGCATAAGATGTCAGAGCAAAGCACAAAACCCATATTCAGATTTATTCTGAGAATTATCATGGTTTCTCTTCATTTATTTCCTACCTGTTTTGGTTTGAATATCTTAGCAAAGTACGCAATGAACACCTACAGAGGCCGGAATAATTTATAAATTCAGCTATGATGGGACATCACCTCCCCCCTCTGCCTTCCAGATCTTCCTCCTTTGGCACACACAAATTTCCTGCAGAGCAGCAAGAATCACCTGAAATTCTGGATGCTTTCTTTCCTCACCTAGGCCAGTGGCCCGATTGCAAAAGAGCACTTTTGTAAATGTCATGATGCGCTGGAATCAATTGTAGTACGTACCCTTTAAATAAAACAACAAAGAAATTCCTGAGAGCCGTGGTATTTCAAGACATCCAGGGTAAACAGAAAATTTTGTTGGTGCTTGGGTTTATTCTCGGGTGATCCAACAAGAGAGGAATACAAGAAAAATCTGGGGTTGTAGCAGAGGCATTGCTGGGAGGGGATTTTACCATGTGTGTACTCCACTCTCCACGGAAAAAGAAGATAAAGCCAAGTGTGGTTTCCTAAAAATGTGTGACCAGTGGATTACTTCCTGCTTAATAAAACATAACTAAATGCATCTAAGTTTCTCCAGATGGATATTATTTATGAATCAGGGAAAAGATAAAATTAATAGGAACATCAAAGATGTGCTGAAAAGTTTCCTGATTAAATATTATCTGACCTTCAAATGGTCTTCCTCTGCATTTCCTGGAGCAATTTGGCTATTAGTCAACCTGTTCCTTCTACAGAAATGCAGATGACAGGTTTATAAATATCTGAATCAGAGCTGGAATCTAAACTTCACTTTGATTTAAATGCTGCTCAGCAAGGTGACTTTTTTTCAGGCACCAGATGCCCTGGCAAAAGAGGGAGGACACGCTTTTTGCACTCAGGGTTTTTCCAGCACAGCCAAATATTTATTATTCCTGGTACCAGACAGAGGGATTGCTTGGCGTGCATGACCACTGCTTTTGTTAGGGCAGGGGTTCCTGTGTGGATAAAAGTCTGCAGGCTGCTGTGGTGACTGAGCCATGAAAGTATTTATCATACTTAGGCTTGCTCACACACCACAGCTCAGAGCAGAACACAGACACACAGGCACTGCTCTGTCCCAAAGCCAAGGAGGTTCAAAGGATGCACAGTGACTTCCCCAAATTCTTCCTCACATATTAGATAAACTTCTCTTTTTCAGTTTTTCCCTGAAAAAACAAAACAAATTACGAGGATGTACTTGGGAGAGCTTCACGCTGCTGCTGAACTTCCACACTCTGAATTTTCTGCTGCTTCAGTAATATCTCTCTCTCCAAACACAAACGTGCTGGGAGAAGCTCATAGATGCAAATCCCAGGAAGCCTCTTCAGGCTCATCATTAGGAGCACCCTCTGAGCTGGCACTTCATGGAAATCAAAAGAGGGAGAGTGAGTAATAACCTGGGTTAGACAGAATTTCATTAAAATAAATGATGCACTCTGTGTACGTTCTGAAGGAGCTTCACGAACAAGTGTCAAAACACTTCAGAGACAATTGCGACTATTATTCCTCCTGCTAAACTGTAGTTTTTACTGCTGTTAGCAGAATTCCAGGAATGTACCTGCTGCTCCAGAGCTCCAAATTCCCCATCCAGCAGATCTGGCTGGGCAAACTGGGGACTTCTGCTGCAGGAGAGCAGGAAAACAGCCCAAGCACACACAGAATTAAAACACACCATGAGCAGTGAGGCTTCAACACCACCAGTGCCATCAATTGGCAAGTGCTAAAAAAATAATAAAATTACCAGCTATGAGTCTCAGAGAGTGAGTGCAGCAGAACCAGAGATTTTGCATACAGGGCATTCCCACTTTGAGCTGTAATCGAGGAGAAAGATCTCTGATCTGCACAGTACATTCTGTGTGTTTAGTTAAAGATTTGTCAGATAACTTATTCAGACAATTTCAAGGGGCCATATCATTCTCTCTGGAAGCTGAGATTAATTTACATTCCAAAGCACCTAGCTGTGTTTGCTGAGCTAACTTGATCACACGGCACTTTTCTGTGCATTTAATCTTTGCACATCCACAGAGAGAACTTCCACTTGGTGACATCCTGCAAAGCCTAGACATTGCTCTGGGAAGCCCAGCTGCTTCAGGATATGCATTGGAAATGCAAAGTGATCTCATCCTCTGCCACAGGTCAGCATCAGTTCCTGCTGGATGCATCCAGAGCCTGGATATTTTTCAAAGAACACCTCAAACAGCCCTGCCTCACGCTAGGAATTCCTGCCTCATCTGAAGCAGCTGAGTGATCTTTCACTGCCACGATGGGACTGAAATCCTGCCATAAATGTGCCCTGGGACGAGCTCTCCTCAATCACAACGCTCTTTTTTATGTCCACAAAGAGATCCACGCCAACTGTGCTGGGAAAAATGTGGTTTTTGAGGAGGATGAAGGGGGTTGGCATTGTCAGGCTGCTGCAAATGTTTAGAATCTGAAATGGGTCATGAGGCCACACAACTCCACAGGAGCAGAGCCACAGCTTTTGCTGTGCATCCAATGACACACTACAAAGGCTGGGCAAAGTGGCTGCAGTTAATCTGTTCTGAAATTGTACCTTTTCCTTGGAGAGTTCTCTGTTGGTCCCTTGGGCTTTGCTGGAGGTTTTGTTATTGTCCTTTCCTTTCTTTTTACAAACAGGGCAGTTTTGTCATATGCTGGCATACATTATTCATTATTTGAGGGGTAACTGGAACAGGTTGTGTCTCTGAAATTTGGATTCACTTTTCCAAATGTCTCCACTCCCCATGCTGGCAGAATAAGCTTTGCCAGACATTTCAGCCCAGGATTTTATGAGCAACTGCTCTAGTGGAAGGTGTCCCTGCTCATTGCAGGGGGTTTGGAATTAGATTAGTTTTCAAAGGTCCCTTCCAATCCAAACCATTCCAGGATTCAATGAACACCCCTTTTCAGAGGTTACCTTTTACTACCTATAAGGCTACAATGAAAATAGTATGAAAAAGTAATAAAAATTTCTAGTACATCTATGAAAACACTCTGACAGCAAACAGATCTAAATATTCACATTAATTTTTGCAGTAATTTTGCTTACAATGGAAGTGTACATTATATTAAAATTAATATTAAACATACACAGAATACTTCTATCCACAACAAAATTATTTTATGGGCTGTATTCACCAGTTCTTTACACATACCCTCCTTTTCCAGAATTCAGTCATTCCTTAGGGGAATTATATACTCTTGCAAATGACATCAGTTGTCATCTCAGGAAGAGCACCTGTTCTCTATCTGATCTTAGGCAGAAAAAGTACAAATGAAAATGTCTTGGACCAGTTATGAGTTCAAAGGGAAAGCCACTCTAGGTTTTTTTAATTATTTCCTACAAAAAAGGATTTTTTTAAATTCCTTGTTAAAAATAGAGTTTTCAGAGTCAGAATACAGTGACATTTTAAATCTACATGTGTGCAGTACAATACCTGCACTTTTTGCTAAAAGATATTTTGCAAGATCTATATCATGACCAGCTCCAAAATCTTATTTTTGTTCCATTGGTGCCTTGATCTACCTCTTCATTATCAATACTAGGCAAGAAATTAATTAAAAATATGTATCTACTATGAGAAAACTCTAATTCAGTGTCTAAAACATGAGAAACACATTCTGCAGGCAGGAAAAATATCCTGACCTGTTACTGCATGAGCATTTTATTGGTTGCTGAGTTCTGTATTGAGATCACAGCAACACCAACAGCCAAGCTGGGTGCACTGCACTGCTGCCACACCCATACATCACAGCAAATAATGAGAGTGCAAATACTATTAATTCAGCTGCACGGCTCATTATGGTGAAAAATTCATTTGTAGAGACCTCCTTGATTAATGCCTAATGCCTGGTTAATCTAAACCACATCCAACAGGAGAGAAACTGAAGTCAATGAGAGGTACCTGACATGGGAGTGAGAACAATTTATCACCCTGGTGAATAGTCCATGGCATTGTTCACTGTGCACACAAAAAAACACAAACACTTCCACAGCCTCCCTGGAATAATGGAGTATCTGGGAAAGACAAAAAAGGCCAGGAAACTCATGAGGCTTGTGGTGTAGGTATTTGCATAGGCAGTAGACAAAGGCAGCTGTGGGAAAGAAAGAGACAGAAGATATGCTGGCTGCAAAGAAAGCTCTCGGCTGCTGCACTCAGTGGCATTTTAGGAGCTGCCAAAATTGTCAGTGCTTTCTGCTTCAGCACACCTACCCAATTTCCTCAAGAGTCTGGAGCTGCAGCTCACCTGGATTTACTCCATATGAGCACTGAGGAGCACATTCCTTCTGTTACTATGGCCCATATCTTGGATTTCTGCTGGGCCTCTTTGGGAGAATTCTAATGGTATTAAGAACTCTGCACTAAACTATGTTGTATTAAGCCCAGTCTTTCAGAACTTTTGCAAGTGTTAATCTGGTCTTGAATTTAAGATTAGAGCCTGTGAGGAGAGGCTTACATGAAATAGATCACATCAATGCCCCATCCAGTGTGGGCGGAGCAGAAAGTGCAGCACTGGCTCTCCTCTTGGACCACCCCACCCTTCCCATCTGGAGAAATCCATTGCCCAGGAGCTTCTCAATCCTTCCTGTAAGCTCAGCCTTAGATTCAGATCTAACCCCTACATTGCTCAGAGTCATGTGCATAGAGCAGGCTCTCCCATCAAGCAAATAACAGGATGATTTCACTTTCCTTTTATAATAATTCCCTTAATCAGGAGCAATAATTCGATGGATTCTCCCTTCATTATGCACACAGTTACCTTCAACACCTAATGAGCTCTGGGAGCAGATGCAATTTTCCATTCAGAGCAGGAGCCAGGCCCAAAACACTGACATCTCCCAGCAGCAGCCTGTGCCAGGCATGACATTCCCCTTTTGTCCTCAAAAGGGCAACCCCAGTGCCAGGGGAGGGCTCCGTGCCCTGCCAAGCCCTGCAGGTCACCTTCCACAGGTGAAACACATTTTAAAATGTCCCGGGCTCACTCTGGTGACACACAGCTCTCACTGAAGAGCATCCAACAGCTGCTTTGCAAGCACTCGGGAGAAAGTCTGCCTGGAAATTCAGATTTATCAGCTGCTATTTTGCCCTAGATAGAATTCTGCTAGAATTTAGTTTCTATCTAATGTCACATTTTTAAACATAACATTTAAGCTATTTAAAGGGGGAAAATTACACTATTTTGAGGTTTTCTAGAGATGGTTGAAATATCTAATTTTAAAATAACCCTGAAATTTGTGGTAGTCCTTTCAGTGGGAAAAAAATACTTTCTTTTTTGCTATATTACCAGCCAAACATTTCTCATACAGAACTGATTAAAGAAAAGCAAACAGTGGAATAAATAGAAGATTTTTTTTATTCCTGGGTACTTACAAACAGAAAGAGATGATGTGAATATTAACTAGAGGGAGCTTGAATAAATTTAACAAAAATAAACTCAAAATAAGGAAGAGCTTTTCAATTCCAAATGCAGTAAGAAGAAAAGAACATGCACCTGCAGTAGCTCCAGTGATCTGCAGCTTTCCAAAGCACAACATAAATTACTGAGTAAAATCTATGAAGCTGTCACA
Organism: Petroica traversi; assembly: GCA_025920805.1. NCBI lineage: Eukaryota > Metazoa > Chordata > Aves > Passeriformes > Petroicidae > Petroica > Petroica traversi. The sequence continues at coordinate 3,437,290 of JAHLSL010000040.1, forward strand.
AGACTCTGGTTTCTGAAGTAGCTGCCACTAAAACTCAACTGGAGCTACTAGAGCAGGGAAGGAAAATTAGAAAATTCAATATGGTGTTGCCTTAAAATAAAGATTTCTTGCCAAAAAAATAAACAGGGGAAAAAAAATCACCAGGGTGGGAAACATAAGAAAGGATTTTACATTTGTAGAAATTATTTAGGAACAATAAATAAAGAGACAAATAGAAAGCCAGCTAAAAGCAAGCATGCCTTAAGAGAGGTAGGAAACAAAAATCTTGTGCTAGTGGTAGATTTTCAAGAGCTTTGTAATGCCTAATCAATCTGTAGATCTTTGACTTCATAAACCCATGGAAAAGTAAAAATCTTAGTGGTGAAAAGCCCATGAGAACTTCTATGCTACTGAATGGCAAAGAATCTCTTGAAAATACACATGGCTTTGGACAGACATCTGAAATCAGGCCCATGAAAGGGCCCTGCAGGAGCCATGACCCACATTCAACAGAAATTTGGTACCTTAAAAGTTAAAATCATTTGGTAAATCCAGGACCTGACTGAATAGAATTTGGCCAGGAAGGCAGAAGTCACTCTTTGAAAGTTGACACTTAATTTTACACTCCTGGAGTGCTTAGACCCAGGAGAGGCCCTGGGGGTTAGAGAAACTACTGTCTCTGAATAAAATCTCTGAATATTCAATAATCAGAGCATCTGACTTCTTAAAAATAAGAATTGTCTGACCCTGTATCTCCACATAAGAGTAAAATGTCAGTCACTTCTGTGTTCGGCACACAATTTTTAACGTGCCCTTGCCATTTTTCACAAATGGCCACCGGTTCCCTGCCATTGTTCTGAGATGCTGCAGAGGCTCTGTGGAAAAGTTTTGGAATAACTAAAGAATGAGTCTTTTTGAAGTGGCTTGCAGACTACCTCTAGAACATTAGAGTGCTGGAAATAGTTCCTTATCTGCCCTGCAGTTCACAGGGCCGGATGATGTGAACTCTTTGTAATAAAAGGCAGGAGAACCCCTAAGGATATTGGTTTGCTGGGAAATAACGATGGAGAAGAAAGAAGCTGTTAGAGTGAAAGATGGTGAGCTTGAAAGGGGAGAAATGAAAGAAAAAAAGAATGAAATATTTTCAGAAACTGACATGAGTGCCAAGAAGGGGGAAAGAAGGAAAGAAAACTGAAAGCTACTGAGTGACCTTTACTTTTAGCATGGAAAATAAATGTTTCCTTTTATAGTTTCTTGTTAAAATAGGACCAGTAAGGGATCATGAATCTTTATACAGTTTTATGGTTTCCTTTTCAGTGAACCATTTCAGTTTTACACACAATTTTATAATGTAACTGCATAGGAAACTGAGCTTACCTTTACAATGCCACGATGACAGCCTGTGAAGCTGCAACTACATACATGCACACGTTCATTTCTGAGCAAAAAACAAGGATCTGCAACATTTCTTTTTAATTCACACACACCAAAAAAAAATGCTTTGAAATTGAACTGAAATGATATTTCCTAACAGTTTAATAATTAAATGAAAACAGAAAACAGAATACCCCCCACAACCATCCACGCACACAGCTGTAATCACTATTTTTTAGCAGACACCGCGCCTTTGATCTGCCCTGGCCCTCTTCCATCTTCTAGACAGTACAATCCCCAAGGAATCATTGTCTAGCAGATACTTCTCCATCCCTGGGCTGTCTGCCTCTGCAGCAGAAAACACAGCAGTGTCCTGCTGAAAGCGAGGGAGTCAATACCCTCAGACTCCTACCTGACTCGTTCTGCCCCTGGAGACAGAGCCCTGCCTTCCCAGAGTCCATGAGAGCTCCTGGAAAAGAGGGTGAGCACACCTCCAGTGGTCTGTCCTTGCAGCTGGGAAATCAGGGTTTGCTGGTCCTGATAGGACCCTGGAGTCCCCATTAAACCCTTCCTTATGGAAAACCTTCACTGGAATTGTCTGAGTGAGCAGGACTAAGCCAGGCTATAACCCATAGACAACAACTTCCAGAATATCTGGAGATTTTTCAGATTTCCATGAATTTTACTGGTGCCAAGACCCAAACTTCAATGCAAACCTACCAGTACAACAGCTCTGAGCTGACCTTGGCACTGGTCCTCCAGCCTGGCATGCCAGCTCTGATACCCAGGCAAGTTGAGTTCTCATCCTGAAAACCCTTCCTCTGGCAGCCTTCTGTGCCAGCAGTGAATGACATGGCTCAAATACACTGATTTCTGCTGCATTATGGCACTTTCCATATCTGTGCTGCCTTCTGCACTGATCTGACATTCCTCTGCAGGCTGTGAGGCACAGAGAGAGAGAGGAGTCATCTTCTGTCTGTCCTTGTGACTTCAGTTGTTCTGCTCTGTATCTCACATTCTCAGGCTGAGTCTCCATGGTGTATGCTTTGACTTGTTTTAAAATGTTTTCCTCAAATTTTTTCAAATTATGCCTGACTTAAAGATAAGGCCCAATCAGGTCATTCAGTCCTGGTAGTTGCTCAGTTCAGAATATAATCTCAATATATGCATCTACTTTAAAGCTGTCTCCAGATCTTCCCAATCCCTTCAATTTTATCAAACATGTTCAACCCATGTCAGGCTGTAATCTTGAGTTTTGAACTCGCATTTTGCCAGGAATTCAGGAGCAGAGAAAAAACCTTAATTAGGAAAATTTCAGTCCCCTGAAGTCAGTGCCACACAATGAGAATCCACATGATATGCCAGAGATTATTACATCTTTTGTTCTCCCTTCGTGCTACATAAAATAGAACTTTTTCAATGAAGCCACCCTGGCCATAACTTCTATTAAATACATGGTATATAGCCACTAAAAGGAGAATTAAAACACTTTTATTGATAGATACAAGGCCCTCACACAATGTATTTCTGGACACGTTATTATAAGTGGCAGCAGCAGTCTCTTCTTCGGCTTTTTGATATACTGAGATTCAGGGCAGGCCTTAAAAATGGATGTATTGCCTTATAAATTACACGGCATATTGAAGTATTCTCGTGACATGCTGCCAAATTTATAGTCTGTTGATGGCTGTCCCCTAAATTAGATCCCCTCTCTTCTGCCTGCCTGCAGAGGCTCAGCAAAAAAGGAAGGATGGACACAGCAAAAGCTGACAGGAGACATTAGGACAGAGGAAACACAAACCCGGGTGAAAGGCAAGAGATTAGCAGCAAACCCAGCTGCTCTTCTGTCAGGTTTCATGAGGGAAAGGACATTGTGGGAAAGGATCCATCCTGACTTGTGTTTCATTGGATGTGTTTTCTGTCAGCACGGGGCTTTCAAAGAGCTGCTCACCCTTTCCACTTCTGCAAAGCCTCAGCAGCTGCAGAGGCAGAGATGGCAGAGACCTGAAACAGCAAAGCAGCAAAGGAGAAAAGCCTCAGGATGACTTTTTAGCATCCCTGTGTGCTGAGAGGCTCTGCTCTCTGACCCCACACTGCTATAAATCAGCATCATCTGTGACACTGATGGAGTTGTATCAGTGCAGGGGCACAAATAAGTCCTCTGGTGTTTCCACTTGAGGATATATTTCCCATTATGGTTTCTAAATGTATAGAGAGGCACATGGATTCACTCTGGTCTGCAGAATTCCTCTGCATTTAGGCACTCTGAGGGACAAAGAGATACTCCCCCCTGAAAATAAAATAAAATGAGACAAGGAGTTTGCAGCTCCTGCAGCAAGTAGGGCTGCATGTGGTTACTTTTAATGGAAATGTCAAGTGCCAGCTCTGCCCAAAAGTGATGTGAACTAAAAACCTCTTTTCTGAGTCAAGCTGAGCAGGACTTAATGTCTGCACTTCTTCCTTCACAAATTATTGCCTGAAATCAGCAAGATAAAGTAGGTACCTGATGTGCACTCTTCCATCTCCCAGAGCTGGAGAAAAACAATGAAAAATTTTGCTTCATTTTGTTGTCAACCTGAAAAAAAAAACCACATCAAACCCCTGAAAACCACTGCAAGCAGATGCTGCTTTCCACTTGTCAGCCCTGCCCTGGTGAGTGGCCCATGAGGTCAGTAATAAGCCTCTGGTGTTTGCTGCATCTCTAATCCATCTGCTCAGCCCTTGAAATGACTCCCATTTCTCTGGGCTCCAGAGGTCCATTTTTCCTCCTCTCTCTGATGGGTGTGCTCCACACCATCCCAAAAATCCCCTACAGTCCTTGTGTCCCTCTCAGCACAGTTATCCTCAACTGCTCACTGCAGCACATGAATGGAACCCTAATTTTTTGCTGGAGGAGTTCAAGTAACTTCAGTAGTTTCTTCAAAAGAGACCCTTAATTTAAAATTATTTAGCCAAGCATATCCTTTGCTTTAAAAAACAAAAAACATTGAGGGTTAAAACTCCTTAATCTCTGTGGAAAGACAAGCCTGGTCTGTGTAAATTGCAAACTGGCAGAAGTCTTAAACCCTGAAATCAAAAATGCACCTCCACTTTCAGGATAACAGAGAGTGGTGTAGGGCCAGAAGAGTCAAGTGAGCAGGTTTTGATATTTTATAAGGTGATAGTGCCTCAACAAAGCATTCCAAATAAAAGCAGGTCCTGTCCATATCCTGGGAGGATGAAGAGAGCCCCCCTGGGAGAGCTCACATACTTGATACAGGTTGAGAGACACTGTCTGGAACAGGCACAGGACAAAAATAACCCAGTGAAATCCAGGGACCACAAGATACCGGCTAAATAGGCCCAGAGAATACTTTCAAGATCATCAAGTCCAAGCCAAAACTTAAGAATTCCAAGTTCACCACTATGCCATGTCTGCAAGCCCTGCATCCACTGCTTTTTAAACATCTCCAGGGAAGGTTTCCTGACAGGGCAGCCTGTTCAAGTGCCTGACAACCCTTCTGGTGAGGAAATCTTGACCTAATATCCCATCCTAACCTCCACCAGTGCAGCTTGAGGATGTTTGTTCTCATCCTGACACTTGTTACCTGAGAGAAGAGGCTGATCCCCAGCTCACCACAACCTCCTCTCAGAGGAGAGGGTGATAAGGTCTCCCTTGAACCTCTTTTTCTCCAGACTGAACACCCCCAACTCATTCAGCTGCTCCTCAGAAATCTCATTCTAGCACCTCAATATCTGTCTTGCCCTGAGGGGCCACAAAATCAAAATTATCTCTGAGCAACAGAAATATTTATTTATTTATTTATTTATTAACCAACATCTGTGCTGCTGCACATCTGCAAAGCTCAGTTGTGACAGATGCAAAATATTTGTGTGTGTTTTACGAGTGAAGGGCAGGGGATTGTCACCTTCAGGGCCCAGGGTGGTAAAAGAATGTTTAAACACAGCGACATGAAAGGGAGGATTGATCATTACATTTTTGGACTCGCCAGTGGGTCCATCATTCACCCCAAAAAGTGTCACTGGAGCCACTATTTGCAGGCTTTAGGAGCTGATAGATGCAGCTGCAGCTGAACTCAGTGTTTTTGCTGGCAAAAGGACCTGAGGTGGTGTTGGATTAGAATCCAAAGGAGTTGCAGGGGGTCTGAGATGCAGCAGGAGCCCAGGGTCACCCCATGAGCAAAAAACAGTCTCAATGGAGAGACACTGTGGGTTTGGGGCATTTGTGGGGACAGGCAAAGTCTGGGAAATCCCAAGGAACTCCTGACCTGGAGGATCAGGAGGTGAACAGCTGGAATACCAACACTGCAACTTGGTGATCTCTCATTTAAAGTCATAATCCACCTTTCATCCACAGCCTGAATCAGAAACTTCAGCTTTGCATTTACCTTTTCACAATATTTGCTTCCAACGCCTGCCTATTCTGACATCCTGTGTTCTTTATTCCCTTTAAGAGCATTTGGGGAAAGGAAAAGTTCACATGCTAAAGTGACCGCCAGTGATTCTCTTGGGGTCACCTAGTTCAGGAGATTTTTCTTGCAAATGATTTATTTTGCACTTCCCAGCAGAGAATTTTACTAAATCTCAATCTAGGAAAATAATTGCAACTGAAAATTTAGACACTTTTGCATTTTTATCCTGTTTTTCAAACCTCACATTAGCACAAAGAACAATTTCTAAGAACAGTACACTGAGGTGCCCTATTAAATTTTACCATTTTGAAAACAATTATTTTTTTGTGTTCTTTGTAAATTTGTAGGTGTTCTTAGGATATCTCTTCTCTTGCTTGGTGACTGCTTTCATGACAATCTCTGAATATTAAACCAGCAGAAACTGAGACTCCTTATCCCTCTCAAGGTTTTCTTTACATCTCTCTGCCTTTTGGTGTTATCAAGGCATCAATATAAGAATAAAGATTTTAGAAATCCTCCTAGAGCTCCAAAGCATCAGACCAGGATCTGTTTTTCTCTTCTAGAGTCTTTTTATGGTTCTCAGTGTGAGCACTGCAGGAGTGGAATCCCTTTATATATGTATATATATATATATATATATAAAATTCATTAATTAATATTTTTTAGATTTAGAAATAAAGCACATCATTAATGCTGGATTTTACTGTGAGTTACTACAACTGCTTTACATCAGCTACAGAGAACTTGATCACCACCACAAACGGCTGAGCAAAAACTCTTGCAAAGAACTCTGTGCCTAAGAGGTCAGCAACATCTTCCCAGTTCTGAAAAAAAAAATATTATAAAACATCCTAATTGTATATTCCAGTACTTTTTATTCACCAAGAGAAAGCTGGGGAACTGCTTTTTGTGGATCTCTTTATGTTAAATCCACTATATGGACACTGGTAATTCTCAATATATTTTTACTGCACTGAAAATCAATGGCAACTTGTAAATTCCCCAGCCCATTGTAGAAAGACTATAGAGCCTTTTAGATAAAGAACTTACTCTTTTTTTTTTTTAACTAATACCATACAACAAGTGGTATTCAATAGCTGAGCTTAACAGCACTGCAGGAGGACGTTATGGGAAGTTTTTTATTCACAAGACGCTAAAGCTGCACACAGGAAATAATTATATACAGCAAAGGGAGGAATGTGCAAATTTACTAAATGTTTATTATTTTGAATGCATCTTTGCAACCATAAATCACTCCTCACCTAAGAAATTGAGTTTCAAGCTTTAATTTTCCTCAGCTAATGCACTACCTATGGTACAGGCAACAAAAACCTCATAACACCCACACAAAAAACTTATTACACTTGATTTACACTTCTTTTCCTCATCAAAATAATCTTCCTGCCCATAATATTTGATCAGTTAGTGTAGAAAGCAATACTAGAGCTGTATGGGTCAAATTTGGGGATATTTATATATATATATTTGTAAAGAAGCAATTTTATATCATGGGTTGAAAATAATAAAGATATAGGTAGACAATTATGACCATGACAATCTATTTTTTCACTGATTTTTGAAATGTATCCAAGTTCTTAATTGTTCCATCTGCTCTTGGAAAAAAAGAAAAGTTACTTTAACATGCACTGAACATGTCCCAGGAGACAGAGGGAAAATAAAGGAAAAATAAATTATCAGTGAGAATAATTTTTCCAAAAACTCACCATTTCTATTCCCTCCTTCCAAGAAGCCACAATGAATCACACCCAGCTGTGTTTCCTAAAGGTAAATTTCCACAGAACCAAGATATTATTTAGCATCTTGAATAAGAGGATAAAATTTGGGGATCAATTCGTTACAAAGTTCTCCATATTATTCATTAAGTTACCATTTCCACTTCTACATTTTTCAGATATAGAATTTATTGCTGATAAATTCTGAAAAAATACTTTTTTCTTTTTTTAATAGGGGACAACTTAGGCATATTATGCTTTCCACATTTAGCTGATGCACAGAGAACATTTCTGTAGCAAATCCTTGAAAAAAAGAAAAGGCAATAAAAATGCATTACAGTTCAAGCAGAGATTTACAAGTGCATAAATTGCAACCAACTTTTAAAAGGAAAACAGAAATAACTGAACAAACCTCATGTGAACACAGTTGATAAATTTAAGAATTATACATGAGGCAAATAAAAGTTCCTATAAATTCTCCATTTGTTAAGGAAGTATTTACATCAAGGAGGTTGCTCTTGGTAAGACACCCATGCAAACACATGGAATGGAGCAGGCATTGGAGAGATCAAGGCCAGACCTGATTCCTGGAAAGAACTTAAAACCATTAAAAATTCCATATTTAGATTACAAAAATAAAGCCCTATTCAGACAATGACCAGGAAGTAGCTTTTGCACATTTTTCAATTGAATTGATGCAGGTAAACTGATCTGATGCCTGTGCAACCTTATCATCATTAAATAGCTTTTACACAAAGTAACTGTGGGGTTTTTTTAGCTACCATCCCTTCCAAAGTGGCAGAGAAAATCCTCTGTGCAGCTGTAAGACAGTGCCTTTAAGTCTGAGATGCTACAGAAACCCAGCACTCACTGGTGTCATCATTCACAGGGAGAGAGGGGGCCTTGGTGACAACACACTTGACAACTGGCTGAGTTGCTAACTGCAAAAAAATTATTTGGAACAGAGAGGCCTGATGTTTTTATTAAGCTAGTTCTTGCAAAACCATTACTGCAGCAGTGCTTTGAGAATCACAATTTTTTTGCCAACCTATGAGACTTTTGAGCATTGAAATGCTGAAATACAGAACAGGAAAAGAGTATCTGTTCTTGAAAAAAAAAATATGAGTATGAATGAGAACATATTTGTGTTTGAATATACATACACATGGTCTGCATGTGCAGACAAATACACTGAATTGTTTTCACATGGAGCTGCCAGCTGCAGCTCCAAAAGCCTGAGTCTCAACCCAAGACTGAGTGGTGCTCCTGTCACATAACTCGAGTGAATTCCCTAAAAAGCCTCTCCTTGAGTGCTGGGTCACACAGAAAGGCCCAACCACTCCCTTAGCTGCCCACAGGGAAACAGATATATTTAAAAACTTTGGAAGTAAAACATGCAAAATAATATATTTAATTAGAGATGCGAGTTCAAACCTACTGAAAATTAAGAAAATAGTAAATGAGTAACAATCATAGTTTCTACTGGAGTCAATGCCATTAATTTTAAGTGAATAAAATGGGAAGGTGATAATGGGTGTTGGAGGAGTATCAAGTGCACCTACTGAAATCCTTGCTTCATTTTCCACAAATTATTTCTTCTGTACTCTTCATGTGCTGAATTTCTGAAATCTAATGTGAGAATTCTCTAAATTACTTAATTTTCCCTGGATGGAGTGGGAGGTGCTTTTCCAACATGTGGTGTGAATCCTGCATGAAGTTCTAAGCTCCAAAACTCCAGCACTAATGAATTTTCCCCATTATTATTTGAATTACTGTTTGGAGGTTCCAGAACTTGGAGTGACTCCAGCTTTGATGAGTTTGGTATAAGGGAGGAAATATGAAATATATATGCTCTTCCAAAGCCACAACAACCACATGAGATATTTTGCTAACATGCTGTGTATTTTTAGGTGGACCTTGCACTGAGTATATCGAGGACAGACCAGCCAACCCCACCCTTTCCTATTTTCACCTTCTAGATCAGACTGAGAATTCCATCAGCCTGTAGATATTCCTTGCACAGATTTTACTCAGGTTTCAGCCCATTGGAATTTAGTCAACAGAAAAAGTGCAAGGTCCTCAAACTGTACCTGGCTCAAGTGACACAGGTTGTACTCCTAAATATAATTATGGGTCTTCCTGGAACTCGTTCTGGTAATTTTTACAAGCTCCAAACTGAAACGCAAAGTCTACCTGCCAAGACAATCCATTCTTACCTCCTCATATTTTTTTCCATTTTACAGCCACATAATGTAAAAAATCCCACCTAAATGTCTAGAATTGAGATCCTGTGCTCCAACACTGGCATTTTGATAGAACCAATCAGTTCTCAAACTTGGTTTGGTGAACACTGACATAGAAATTTGTAAAATTCTGAGACTGAAGAGTTCTTTGCCTTAAACATTGGAATTCTGAGTCAGGCAGCATTCCCCAGGCTGCACCAAGATCAATCACCTCCCTTCTTGCTGAGCTATGTAATGACATGAGAAGCCTGATGCAGAGAGGAGGATGAATTCATGAAGTACCAAAATACACATCCCATCATGCACTAAAAAATTTACATGTTTTTTGGACACAAGCCATCTCATGTTAGGCAAAACATTTAACTTTTCCCATGGGAAAAGCAGCTCTCTCTTCTCTCCCAAAAATATTTTGTTTTGAAAAAGGAAGGGTTAGGCAATATCTCCGTTCAAGATAAAAATGATTGAAACTAGTTTTTGATATTTGTACATATGAATGGTGTTTCATTTTAAGCTCTTCTAGAGTTTGCATCCTTCAGATTCCATATCCAAGTCTGTTTTAAAAAGTCAACCAGAGGAGCAGGGCTTTATAGTTAAACTCTAATTCCTCACCATTGGTCGCTGCTCAACTCACCCTAATTATGTTTTCATTAAAATAAGAAATGTCTAATTGTTTTTCTGGTTTGTTTTCATTGGGTTAAGGTCCATGTAAAAGTAATTTTAAAATAAAATTAAGTTAAAAAAAAAAAAGAGTAATTTGGGAAGTCTGCAGACACAAATATTAAATCTTCTCTTCATTAAGTCAGCAAAACCTCTAAGGAATTATTCTAATGTACAGAAATTGTATCTAGCATACATTGTATGATAAAACAATATAACAAGTACATGTTAACCAGAGAAAGAAAATCAAGCTGGCCACTCTCACTGCTCATAGAAAGCTGGAATGTACTGAGAAGTGAGTTCACAGGATTTTTCATGCCTGCAAAGATGCATTTTTAAAATTACAGCTGGATAAAATCTATACCATTGGAGACATCTGAGCTACCGCTTGTTGTGTTACTTTTCTCCTAAATATCGGTCGCAAAATATTTCATGAGCAGTCGGGTAAAAAAAAAAAAAGGAAAAAAAAGAGCTGTATTGAATTTAATATTAAGAAACATATTTATAATAATTATTTTCTTCATAAAAGTTGGTATGCCTGTTTTGACTGGATTTTTTTCCTTCTGTTTTCCAATATTTTCTAGCTTCTGCCTACATCTGCAACAAATTTGGCACATAATGTTCACAGCTCTGTATAAGGCTCGAGTGCCTCTTATTTGCACTGATATGATTGTGTACAGATGCTTGTTTTCCTTTCCCAGCTAATTTCTCTTTTCTGATCCAGACTACTTCTGGCAGTGTTTAAAGCAAAAGAGGGGCTGAGAGGTGAAGCAAACTAAAGAAGGGTGGGGTCTTGGGAAGAATTACACGGAGTGTACATGAAATAAACATTTGCAAAGGCAGCAATTTGCTGATCAAAAAGAAATTAAAACTGCCCAGTCCTATTTACACACCCGGGGAGAGTCTGCAGGATTCAGTCACCTGTGCAGCTGACAGAGCTTGGATTTCACAATGTCCTAGTGCAGGACACTTCAGTTCCCCCTGTTAATAAATAATTTTAATTTTGACTGCACATTTATTTTGTCGATGGGATAAAGAATTTATGAAATTTAGATGAGCACGCACAGCTGGGCAAAACACCAGCCACACCAACTGCTGGATGGGTTTGGGGCAGGAAGCAGCCAAAACCCCCAGCCCGGCAGCATCCCTCTGTCACACCTCTGTGTCACACGAGAACTTGTGGAAATGCTGAAAGAATGAATAATGTTATGAATCTGGATTGAATGCCAGAGATCTTGTGCTAGCAGGCAATTTTGGAGAGCAGGGTGCTGAGAGCTGCGTTGCGTTTCCAGCATTGCAGCAACTTGTCTGAGCCCTCCACAAAAGAGGCACGAGCTTTTCCACTCATCACTTTGGTTAGAACAAGGCCCTGAACAGAGAAAATGTGAAATCCCAGAACTGCAATTCTGTTTCTGGGTCCTACCCAATCTGGAGGGTTATATTAATCACTCAAGCTCAAATTTCCTCACTGTTCTGGGGTGCCCTGAATTGTAATGGATTGGATCACGTCAGGGTTGTCAGAACTTCAGAAGTTCCTGGTGTTCTGAAAACTTAACTGAAGGCAGTCCAAGCTGAAACCCAAGTGGATGAACACCGGGCAAACAAACCCAACAAACCAGGCTTTTACAACACTGCCTGGATGTTTCCCATCTGCAAAAACGACTGCAAAATCCTATCCCAAGACAAATTATCATCCGATATTTACCTAAATTGTGGATGAAGGAGATTGTCTTCAAAGTTTTATGAAATTACTTGTCCCAAGGAGAAAGGAAGTGACATTGTGAGATTCCCAGCTCGCTATTTTACAAACCTCCTTGCTTTCAGAATAGTTTTCCTTCTTAAATGCTCAATTTAGCTCTGCTCAGCTTTCATGGAAAACTGTTACCTTAGTCAAAGCATGGAAAAATTAACAGCACCCTATTTTTATTGCCTTTTTTTTTTTTTAATGTACACCAACTACACTTCTGGCTGAAGCTTTCTTCTCAATTATAAGGTCTTCATTGCTTCCTGTAAAGAGGTAAATTCCTATTCAGGCCAGAACTTGTCCAGCAGAGTTCAAACTCTGAGAAAACAATTCTAGCCAAGGTCAAGGAATACAAAGTGAGTCCATGAAGGCAGGTTGCAAGGAAGTCAGTGGATCTGGAGGTGATGGATGACATCTATGGGTACCTGTCCTCTGGTTACTCTTGGAAGAATAAGTTTATATCACAGTTGTCAAAGATGAAGCCTTAGTTTAAGGAGTTCATGCTAATCAGGCTGTGACTGACATTCTCCTTGGGTCTCCTTCCAGAGAAACTCCACACGAATCCGAGACACCGAGGAATCTCAAATGAGGAGAAATTTGTTGGGCGATTTTCTCTGACATTTGTTCTATAACAGCTAATTTTGTGCTGATGGTTTTACACTAGCAGGTCACCCCTTTGCCATGGGCCTGCTTTTTTTGCAGAGAATCAGACTCCTATCAGTTCTCTGTTGTGCCATTTCCCGAGTCACAGGATCCCTGCTCCTCTCTCTTCCTCACAGCCTTTTTCTGGATCTGCTCTGCAGATGGACATGGGCTGAACGTGGAGTCTGAGGTGCATAGAGAAACTATCCTCAGACCTTCCCTGTCCCACAAATATGAACAGGTTTGGCTGCCTTGGGGTCCTTCCCAGCTTTTGGAATCATGAGCTACTTTTCCTAGGCTGAATGTTTCTACTGGCTGTGTTTCTGCAGCTCCTGGATGTTGCTAGGAAGCCACGAGTTCAGTTTAATTTGCTGCCCTGATTTAATCCAGATAATATTTCCACTCATTTATGAGTTGGAATTGCTTAAAGTTTTGTTTTCAGAGAGGGTGGCTTGTGGTTTTTCCTTCTTTTTTTTTAAATATGGGTTTGGTCATCAAAAAAAAAAAACAAACCCACACTCTCACTGAATGAAATTACTTCTGATTTAGGAAGAAGTGAACACACACAAGGAAAGAAGCACATCTGGAAAACACAGGAAATGCAATTCAAGTGCTCTGAGTAGGTGGTTCAAGTTACTTTTCCCAGGTAATTATTCTCTTGCTCCCCCTTCTACTCACAGACATTTGCTAACTGCAGCTTCAACGTCAAGCCCTTGATAGACTTAGAATAGAAACAGAAGCCTTTTCAGCCTCGAAATAAGCATGCAAACCCCCAATTTGCTATGTATGCTAAGAAAGGATCTCTGCTTTCTTGAAAAAGAAAGGCAACTTTTACCTGGTTTGCCTGAAAACAAATTTATGTCTTCTGGTGCTGTGAGTTACATAGGGCTCAATTTGAACAATCTGTCTCCTAAGAATTTTCAATCTGCCAACTTTTCACAGCGTTCTCATTGCCTTTGAATCTCTGAATCCTTAAGAAATTTACCTAATGCATTACAAATTTCAGTTGGAATAGCTATGCTACTGCAGAAAGAATGCATACATTTGAACTTTTTCAGTGAATGCAAGCCCATTCAGATTTTCAGCCTCTGTATTTCCCAAAATACCATGGACTAGTGGTATCTCACCCTACAGACCTCCCAATTCCCAAGGCATGCATCAGGAAGAGCCACATTTACCTTAAGCTAGAGCTAAATATTTCAGTTCACTCTCAAAAACTGTCAAGTAATTAGAAAGTGGCCACAGAAATCAATCTGCACTCAAAAACAATTCAACAATTTGGGTGTGGCAAAGGCAAAAAATTTTGTACCATGGAGCTTAGCTCCGCATCATGACTGGAACTGTGAGCCTCAAACACATCCTGGAGCTTGTGTGAATCCTAGGATTGTGTGAATTTCACAAAGAAGCTCATCCTTGTTAAGGATGCCTTTCAAGGTTTGTTACAGTCACAGTTCCTAAGATACAGTGAAAACCCAGGGTGAATTTTTGCCTTTGCTGTTTCATCTTGCCCCAAGCACCAACAGAAAATGAGGTCCACCATCCTATATTTGTTTCCCCAACAAATATATCCTAAATCTCCTCCTACAGCCTTCCCTCCCCAGAAGGCAGGGACTCCTTTTCCCTTTGCAGCAGCCTCAGGATAGAACCCTCTGCCATTTCCTTGCCATTGGCAGGCTCAGAAATGAGGTTGGAATTTGGCATTGTTCCCCTTTCCCCTCTGAGATCAAACTGTATTGAGTTCCTGCAGGGAAGAAGGAAATCAAGAAGGGATTTTCTCTCCCAGATAAACATCAGACAGGGACTCCCTTTTGGCCTTTCCAAAAGGAGCCAGCCAGGTGAAAAAACCCTAAATCATCACTCTCAGCAGTGCCTGCCCTGTTCATGAGTTTCACAGGTAAAGGGAAGAGACAGGATAAGAGTCCCAAATCCACATTTATCCTGAAGCCCCAGTTTCTCATTTTTTGTTGGCCTCCTACTTTCTGATTTTTCTGAACTCTTTTCAGTCACACCAAGCAATGTGATCCTAAATAATTCACTAGAAAGAATGAAGCTGTTTGAAAATAATATACCTGCAATTTCTTTCTCACCTTGTCTCAAAACCATCATCTCTATTAACTATAGCTGTATTTGCAAGTTTTTAATGTTATTTTCTCTCTTATTTTGGTGGCTTCCTGAAGCTGCCATTGGTTAAAATTCAAAATGTTAAAAAAATGGTGAATACAACCATGCAGGATTCTTAGGATGTCATGGGAGTGGATTTTCTCTAAACAATTTTTTTAGGAGCTCACAGAACTCCAACAGCTCAACATCTGCTGGTCCTGCAGCTCCACAAATGAATACCAACCTTATGCCAACAAAAACATCACTGCTGAATCAAATACCTGGCTTCATCCACTCCACCAAGGAACAGCAGAGCTGGGCATCTAAAACTATTTTCTTAGAGTGAACAAGAGATCTCAATACTTTTAATGTACATTTTACTCACCAAAATATTGACAGGCAGGTCCATTTTTTAACTCATGACTGCCTAAAATGTATCAGGAAACTGGAGAAGGGTGTGATTGGTATTTGCTTTAGCAGTCAAAAATGCCAGAACACACCTAATCTTCATTCCCAATATTTGGGAAATACCTTTGCTGTTCCAGTTTGGATCTGTGTGTTGGAAGCCTTGAAATGAATTTTTTTTTAAATCCTGCCTGTGGTTCTTGTTATTTTAATGCTGACCTCTGATTGTACATAAATGCAAACATTTAAAAAAAATATTCATTTGAGAAATATGAAAAATAAATAAAAGCAGAAGTGTCATAAGAAAGAGAAAAAGTCTATATCAAATTGTGATATTAAAGTTGTATTACCTTTCTCAAAATCAAACCTTATTGAACGTCTGTAAAAATAGCTGTGTCAAAAACTGACTGTGCTAGCCAGGATATTGCTGAATACAGAGCTATTTGACTGAAGACTCAATTTGGTCCAGTTCATGGTCACACAGAGGCCAGCACTTGAAATCCCACTCACTTCACAGGGACTAGAACTCGACTTTGTTAAAATGTCCATGTGATCCCTTAAACTTCTTATACAAATATTTTTCCAGAAATTCCTTTTAGCATTCAGCAGCAAGTGCTATGAGTTGTGTAAATGCAATTAACTAGAATTGTAAGATGGATTTTTATTATTATTATTAATTATTATTATTTTACCTTTTCAGTAAAAATGCCAGGTTGATTTATTTTCCTGCCTTTCAATCCTGCTCCCTGTACATTTGCGCATTTTTCTTTTGCTTTTGCTAACATCTGGAAGTGAGCTGCAAGGGGCTGTTTTCCCCACATGAAGCAGCATCCTTGGCCAGAGTGCTGGTGGCACTTCAGGGGCTGACTGATGCCACCCTGGCAGAGCTGCATTTGTCCTGCAGCAGCTCCTTGTCCCCACCAGAGCTGCCACCAGCTCTGTCCCCGTCCCACCAGGTGGGTTTGCCTTTTCCCACCCCAGCCTTTCTTCAGCTCTCCCAGCCTCCTTCTAATTCCAGTAGTGGCCTCTAAAAGTGTCACTGTGTGTCTCCTGGCTCCCTGCCAAGGACAACTGGGGCCTCAGAGCAGATGATATTAAAGGTGCACTCTCTCATGACACTGGTGAAAGAGATCCCTGCTGGAAACCCTCCGATTCCTCAGAGCTGCCAGCAGCCCACAATGGGAGGCACGCAGAGAGAGGGATGCACCCAAACAAAAGGGCAGCAATTAAAACACCCCAGGCTGGGCATGGCTGGCAGGCCAAAACAAAGGCTGGCTGCCACCGTGGTGTGGCCATCCCTGGAAAGTGCCACCAAGCATCCCGGGGCTCCGCGTGTTTGCGGGCAGAGAGGTTTTCACCGTGGTTCGTCTCGTGAATGGGAACCTCTGTGTCTCCAGCTCTCATTTTAAGAATGGGAGAAAATTGCCCCTTCCCTGGCAGGCCTACTGATCTAATTGCCATTCACAAGACAGCCAAGTGACAGCCACTGATGCAACATTAAGACATCCTGAATGTGTTCCTTCCCGTACCCAGCGAGGAAAGAGCAACAGAAACAAAAAAGTGCCAGCGAGATCATTTAATTTGCATTGCTGCTTATTGACATTTCCATAGCAACTTCATTAGGAAGTCATTCATTTTAATTCTCCTGCTTGTTTTGTTCACAAATTCCTGCTCAGCCCTCTTCCCAGTGATGGTTATTTGCAGGAAAGTGGTTTTTTTGGTGCAAGTCAAAGAAGTCGCTCAGAAACAGACTGACAAAGTCTGGGGATCTACATTTTTCACTTCAAAAAACAAAAAAAAAACAAAAAAGAAAGAAAATAAGGAATGTGTTTGGTTTACCTTAAGGGAGTATCATGCAGATCATGATTCACGGAGGCACTTAAGCACAGGCTTCACTCCATCCAAGTAGGGCTTTAACTGACTTGATTTTCACCTGAGTAGGCATCAACATGAGCCAAAAAATGTTCTTGAATCAGGGCCTTAAAACATCTGTCAATCATCACTTACTCTACAGGTCTATGAAGTATTAATGCACTGAGGCCAACACAATAAATAAATGAAGCCAATAATGTACAAACTGTTACAGGCAACTAAAGTAACTCAAAACATATGGGTTTCCTCATGATCATAAAGTCACTCTTGGTTTTTGTGTAGTGTATATGCATCAAGGCCTTTCCTCTCTCCTGTTATTTGAGTATCTTGGTAATCATCCCACCTGAAAATGTCACATAAAATCCATAGGCCTTTTTAAGCCCCTTGGGCTAAAGTCAACATTTGATCTTGGAAAGGAAACCTAAATCATCTTCTCTGGAAAGTCTTTCACTTGTGTTTATAACGGTTTTTTTCATCTTTGTTCCAAAGAGTTAAAAAGGAATAATGGAATCACTGAAAATTTCCTATAAAGAAGAAATCGTAAGGACAGCCCTGCAGAGAAATAAACAGCAATATAACTAATGCAGTTTCTCTCTTTGAATTTCTCTTACAATCTAAGATTTGGAAACCCAAATTCTTTCCCCAAATGATTCAGCTGGAAGCAGACTCAAATTAGCAGATGGCAAAAGCCAATCTCATTACAAAACACTTAAAAGCAAAAGTCCAATATATGAAGGATAAGGAGGAAACATAAATGAAGATATTGAAGCTATTAAAATGCCCCTGCCCATCAACTACTACATGTAGCCTGGAGAAATGTATGTAGATAGGTATTTTGTATATAAACCAACAGACGCCGATTTTATAGCAAAACCAGATTTTTAAGTCTGTCTGTCACATTTGAATGCAGTTTCTCCAACCAGCTAAAAAGGAAAAGGAAATGTAAGACATTTATTGATCTAACACAACATGAGGATACAGGATATTGTGGGAATCCTTGCTTTTGTGATATGCAATCAAGTAAAAAATGTATTCAGGTAACTGCTATAAATGTGGAGTTTTGTGCTTACCCATTTTTCCACACCTCGATTTTTCCCAAGCACAGCACTCAAACAAGACAAGTTCTTAACCTAAAGTACCACAAAACTGTAAATCAAAGACTTCTGAAGAGCTGCAGTGAGATTTCTCCTGAACGAGAGATTGCTTCACACTGAAGAATCCAGATCCAAACCCAAACAACCTACTCACATGAGATAAAACCTCTCTACTTACACACAACAGCTGAATTCCTCTTTCCTTCAGGTGCCACTCCTACCAGAAAACCTCAGGAAAAGAGATTTCTCCCACTCCTAAGATGTGCAGCACATGTTGCTCTGTACTGAATGTGTGAACATGGCCCTGCTGAGCTCTTTCAAAGAGCACATGCTAACACCTGAGGATTTCTTGGAGCACAGCTGACACACAGCAAACTTAGAAATACCATTCCAGCAGAGCTCCCCACCTCCTGCACTTTCTCCGAAACGCTACTGTTAAAAGACCGCTTTAATATCCCTGCTTTGATTTATTTACGCTCTGCCATCCCTCATAACTGCCTTGTTGTGATTCCTTCTGCCTTCCCAACAATTCATCAGTCCCATCAGTTCAGGGTGCAGCCGTGTTTCAAGCAGAGATTTCCATGGACGGCACCAAATTTCTCAGCCCCAGAACGCGGGATGCGTCTTGCATGCACACTCCACTCAGGCTGCAAGGTCATCCAGAGCAGGGGGTTTGCTCCTCCAACAAAGAGGGGAAAGAAATTAAAAATCCAGCCTGCCCTGGGACAAGGCCACTTGTTTTCTGCACTGTGACATTTATGTGATGTCAGTACAAACTGTGTGACATTATTCTGTGCCACACCGCGGCACGCAGCAAGAATTTATGTCCTCGTGTGACATAATCTATGGGTTTGGTTTTAAGCTGGGAAAAATAGACACTGCTGATCCTTGTTTGAAAGTGATGCCTCTGGAGAAGGCATTTTCCTGCCTTGTATCACTTTTATCACTAATTATGACAGTTGTTGTTTCAAAGTGCAGCTTGAGTTCAGAAAAATCATCACAGTTGTGTCTCTGATACCGTGTTTTGGTAATTATCAATGAATGAATGCTGATATTTCTGTGGAAATCATTAGCCTAGGAGAACAAGGAGGAAACAAAAAGATGAATTAATAAAGCTACATATTATAAAGACAGTAAGAAAACACTGAAGAAAAAAAAGCACTACAGAAATATATTTTTAAAAAACCCCAAAACTTCAAGTTTACTGGTTTTAGCCATCCTCCTGCAAAAAAAAAAAAAAAAAAATCTTAGTTACATTTCTGAAAAATGTTTTGTTTTTCATAAGATTTCATTTCCTAGTAGAAGGAACTTCCAAGCACTGCTTGGAATTTATAGGGTTTGACAAACAGTATTTGTCTTGTACTTCAGGTTTCTGTGTCATCAAGAGCCACCGTGACACAGATGAGCAATAAAATAAACAGTGTTACTTCAGAATTGATCTTGGTTTTATAGAGATTTACAGATTGTTAGTAATTTTCCAACAAATCCATCTTTACACAGAGAAGTTTGAAACCTTACGACTTCTAAGCGGTGCCAGCTGCTTTGAAAAATACATTTTGTGATCCTTTAAATTCAAAGGCTAATAAAATACAGATCCTGGAAGAGGGAGAGCAGGCAGGGAGACTCTGCCCTCTCTCTTAGCATGGATTATTGCAAAAAAAAGCGTTGGGATTGGTCTCACAGAAATGGGAAGGAGGAAAATACAGAGCATGAAAACAATTGTGACAGTGTTGGGCCAAAATCCTTGAGTGACAACCTGAAGGACAATGTGACATCTCTCTGTGAGCCTGGTGCAGGATGGTGCCCTGCTGATCAGGATGTTCATTAATTAATAATTTTAAAAGTGTAAGAAAAATAATTAGTGAAGCCTATTGCAAAAAAAAAATAATAATGGAAATAGGGAAAGTAAAGGTGCAACAAATTACTTTGTGGTGATGATAATTAGCAACTGGAACAAATTGCGGAAAACCTGGAGCAGATTTTTTTTCATTGCTAGAAATTTTCCCATTTGAACAGACTAATTTTTTAATTTGAAAATATTCTAACTCAAACAAGATTCACTTAAGTCATAAAATATATGATTTCTGAAACAACTAAATAAAAACAAGTAATGTCACCTTCTTAATTAGCTAAATTAGTATTTTTTTCTTTTTACTTGGACTTTATTTCTTCTTGGAGCTGGAGAACCAAGGCTCTGTGGCCCTTATGTTTTCCCCAAGAGCACACTGGACCAAAGATAAAAACCCCCAAATTCAATAATGTTGGGAAGAAAAGCTGAGTATTTATTTTGATTTTTCTGGCTCCTGCTCACATGTTCTCCACCCTCAGCACTGGGAAGCAGCGCAGTCCATAGTACAGTGGTGAGGTGATCTTTTATGTCATCCTGAGTGACAAGAATTTCTATTATCCAGGTTGGACCTTTTGATCTCACCACAGCTCTGTGTAAACCTCAGGACTTCCTTCACGCAGACAAAAGCAGAAAAACAAAATAAACCCCAGATCCATCTCTATTTGGTTTCCAGTGAACTCTATCTGTTTAAAGCAGAGATGACTGTTTTCCCAGAAAATAATAAATATTCTGCTTGGAATTTATTTACTTTTAGGTGATATTGGCAGACAGATTATGCCCTTCGATGGAAATTTCCATATGAAACACTGGAAAAACTAAAGAGTCCTTTGCTTTAACCTTATTTCTACCTTGAAGTGAAGAAATTTGTCTGTAAAGACACATTCTTAGCAATAAATCTGAGTTAAGCGCTGGAAAGGCACCAAAGTTACCCAAATACCCTCTTCTTAGATGTCTGTGCATCTCAGACTCATCAAGCTGTTTCCTTCTGTATTTCCTGGCACACCGAGGCAGAAATCAAATTGCCTCTCTTCCAACTGGGAAAGCAAAAACCCCCGAAGTTTCTGTTTGCACGGGAACCTTGTCCCTGTCCGGCCTCGACTTCAATGAGCAGCCCCACGACACCCGATCCAACCGCGAGTTAAACGCACCAGGGGACCCCAAACCCAGCCCTGAGCCTCCAAGAGGAACCTGATTCCCTTTGTCCCCGGGTGCCACGGAGGGCTGATGTCATGGAATGCCTCCGAGGAGGAATAATACCATCAGCACTGTTTGTTTAATTAGCAAGGAGGGTAAAACCCTCCTAATGCGGCTCGATCGAGGGTCAGCTCCAGGGGTCTTTATCTGGGTACAGGGAGCCTTCAGTGGCTGAGGCTTAATAATAATCTCTAGACTTCAATTTCCTACTAATAAAGGGTAATATAATGTAGGGTAAGCCCTCTTATTTGTTCAGATCTTTTTAACCACTGAGGAGCTAATATGCAACAACTGAACAAACAGTGGCCACACAGGTTTCATTTTTAGGAGCACAGATGACCTCTGATGAAAGAAATGATCAGTCAAGCTCTGAGGCAAGGATGGAAAGCCAGCTAGAAAGTACATTCTTTTTTTTGTTTTGTTTTTTGCTGTGCATCAAAAGTTACTTTTAAATAATCATTTATGATATCAAGTAAAAGTGCCTGAAAATAACTTTGGAATTGTGGCACTAAAAAAAAAATGTTATGGCTTTCAGTGAATTTGTGTTCTAGGTCATGATGAATATTGCAAGTGTATTTTACCAAACAGAGTTTGCAGAGAACTCAGAGCTGTTAGCATTTCATTTGTGGTGGAGTTGCTGAAGTCTGAACATTTTCTCTGTATGATTTTAATAACACCTAAGCTCACTGTGTTGTTTACTGCCACACACACGCTATCCCAAATATCTGCCAAAGTTCAATCTGCCTCAGGAAACCCCTGCCTAGGCAGCTGAAACATGAAAGATATTTCCCACTACAGAAAAACATGACTAAAACATTATTTTGCCCTTTTTTTTTTTTAAATTCTGAAGTCTAGATACTGCAGTAGCCTTCACACATCAGGGCCAATTTCAGCACAAATGCAAGACAGCAGAGAAAAGTCCAACATGCCCACTTGCTGGAGGGGGAAAATAATCCTCTTTCATCCAAGATTTAAAAAAATGCGCCTCAAAATTTTTTCCTCTTGAAACTTGTGGGGTTTTGTTTCCAGTATTCCCACAGATTTTTGAGTTTAGTTGGCAGTTCTTTGCCTGCCACCACCTGCCCCACCTTCTAATTTACCTGGGTGGTTGCTCTGACAACACCTCCCTCAAGGATGGCCCTGAGTTCCCACTTCAGAATTTTAATCCCCTGAGTCTTTTTCTCTGGGGCAGGTGATCAATACTGAGAGTCAGATTTATGTCCCTCTAAATGTACAAGCTACGAAATAAATGCTTCTATATTATCAGGAAAGAGGTGCAATAAAAACATTGTTATTATGTTTATATGCCCCCTAACCAAAATAAATTGGAAGACAAAGTTGTTAAAATCAAATATTGAAAATACTTGCAAATATGCTGCTGTATTTCACTCTACACCAGATTCCTTTTACCTGTGTATAGAAAGAAAGAGAAGCAAATTAAAGGATATGGTCTCCATTAAACAGGAAATGTAAATCCTATTAATGCTTATAGGAATTACACCTACACATTTAAAGGGCAGTATAGAAGACCTTTAAATTGATTGCCTTACAAATGGCTATAAAATGAGAATAACTTTTTTTTTAAAGTGCTACATGAGCCTGTTTCAAACTCCACATTTCATGGATTTTACAGCCCCGGAAGCAGAGTTTGTAAAGGTTATAAAAAATGTGAGCAATATAGAACAATGGAAAACAGCACAAAAACTTTGTGTTTACCAAAATATTAATAATAATCACTAAAAACTATGGTTAATTCAACATCAATAAAATAGGTGACAATATGGTTATAATCATCAGGCAGGCGCACTGTACTGGATAAAGAGGGAAGTTCTGGTGGTAGTAAAATAACTTACAAGCAGCTACTTAAAAGGCCAAAGAAATTAAATAATCACAAGGCTATGGAGCATCTCTGGGAAACCTGCATTGGGTCATTCTGAAAGATCCAATGTTGATGTAAACAGCAAAAATCCTGCAGCATGTGAGAAAGAGGGAGAAAGGCGCAAAGGGGGGAGATAATATCAAATCTCTTACTTAAAAAAAACATGATCTGAAGGAATCTGATGACATTCAGTGATTCTGACAACCCCAAGCTTCAATTTACCTGCAAGCACCCTCTTATGGAGCAGAATTCTCAGCATTTTGCTCTCATTCACCCCTTGCAGCAATGTAAGAAGGATTACTTAGGATATTGGTGGGAGCAAATGCCTCGCCAATTCCTTCCAGAAATGTTTGATTCCAATGAATCTTGACACAGTGAGAGTTCAGATTATTTCAGATAAGGTCATTGAAGAGGTGTTTGAGGTACATACCCTCTTCAAACCTTTTAATAGCACAGCAATTTTTCTGTTTATGCATTTCATTAAGGTTTTTTGTTATCAGCATCACCCTTCCCTCATCCCAACTCTCCTCTCTCACATCTTCCATTCCTCCGTGCCAAGGATTTCTGTTCTCCATTCTGACTGGTTTCCACAAAGGCATTATCAATATTTTTTTCCCTCTCATCTTCAGTTTGACACAATTTCTGGTGAGTAAGTGGCCTGCAGTGGGATTCTCCCTCTCCAGTCCCTCTCTGATGACAAGCAGGAAACATTCCCCAGTCAGATCCTCAGCCAGCAAGGATGGAATAAAGCTGTAACATCACCTTCCATCCTTCCAGACCTCCTAAACCCTTTCTACTTCATTTTTCACTGTCATTGGCCTGGCACAGACAGTGACTTGCTAGATTGGAAGAGGTTGCATTGCAAATTAATAATGAACTAGCTAAAGTAATTAGCTAAGGGCTGATTGCATCCTATGTCCTCAAATGCTGTAATCAGCCTTTAAAAGCAGGAACAGCCAAACAACATCAAATCATAGTATTACTTGGGAATATAAAAATAAAATCTCAAATAAATAAACCCCAGGCAGTCTTTTCTCAGTCTTGGTTAATAAAATAAGCTACCAGTTTATTCCTTGACAAAAAGAAAATCCTACGATCACACATAAAATGGGGGAAGCAAGTATTTACTCACATCACAATACAGGATGTTTCTTACATGTAAGGCTTGGATATAAAACTATCATTACTGTTGAGTTGTGCAGGTCAAAGAGATGTCCAGGTTAAAGTCCTGTGCAATTTGGACTGCAAACCTCTGCTTTTCAAATTGTTGATTCTGTGATGCAGAATGAAATAAACATGAAGTCTTTATCCTGTACTGCTTGCACAATCAGATCATTAGATAATTAAAACAACAAAAGACACACAGAAATATTGGCTATAGATGTAAATCAATTACTCCAGAAGCAATTACTTTGGATCTAAATTAGCCCGGGTTATATGGGAGATATATAATATTTAATTTGCTCTATGACTCTGGCACAAATCCAGGCAGCAGCAGCAGCAAACAAAAGTCACCACTTCTCATTCAAGGTAAAGAACAACCCAATCACTTTCTGTTGGTGACTGCAGCTCTTAAAGAAAAGATGTAATTAGTGCTGCAACAAGTTATGGCATAGGAAAAAAATTGTCCCATCACAATTGGACTCGGAATGAGAAGAGCTGAGCAGGAGGCAGAATGAGAAGTGGGATCACAAACCCTTCCAGGAGAAGACAAAGTAAGGAAGGGAAGATTTCTTTCACAACTGTTTCCTCTGTTTTGAAAAGCTCCATCTATTTGCTCATGGCAAAATTCACTGCAACACTTCATGCTTTCTTTTTTCCCTCTCTGAGCTTGTGCTACCTTTCTCCTGCTTTTCTGGGATCTACTGCCTGGCCCCCAAACCCCTCAGCCCCTGCCCTGATCAGGGCAAAGCCTCAGGAGCAGCTTGGATTAGGCTTGCTCAGGGTTCAGGATATGGGCAGCAGCTTTGGGCAGTATTTTCTGTTGTTAAGGAGGACCTTACACAGCGTGTGCTCTGGAATTTTCAGAGGAAAGATTTGCATTTTCACCTGTTTACCAAAAAAAAAATAAAAATTAAAAACTTAGTCAACAGCTACATAAAAATATCTTTCTTTTCTCAGTCAGACACCCAGATTTGGCAAGGGGTGCTCTGGCACACAGCCCTAGAGCACCAGGGAAAATCTTCACCACCACCCAACACGTTCAAGGTCACTTTGCATGGGCAGAACTGCGCAATGAATGGTTTTGCTTCTCCAAAAGCCAAAAAGCCCCTGGGAAACAGCTTCAGCTCTAAGAGCTCTGAAGTTTGTTGATGTTACTCCTGCCCCAAATAGAGAAGTCTCTGTGAGTGACCACATAGAACACAATCCTGAGATACAGCTGGCCATTATCAGGGCAGGTAAAATACTCAGGTTAGTTGTAGAACATGTAGAATCTCTCACATGTTCTAAAGTGCTTCAAAAAGCTGCATAATTTCAAATAAATTATATTTTGTGTCAGGCCAATGCAACTCTAAAGTCACAGTCGAGCATTTTCTTTTTAGAGGGAAACCCAGTGATAGACAATATCAAGTTTCATTCTAATTCCCCCTTAGAGTGAGAGGAGGGGGAAAGAGGAGAGTTGGGGTCTTTGACCAGAGGGAGGGAAGGTAATAAAATCCTACAAAAGGAGAAGGGTAATAGTTGCAGCTCATCAAAAAGAAAATTGCACAAAATACTATAAGTAGTTCTAAGAAAAGCTCAAATCCCCCCTAAGAACTGAAAATAGGACAAAAGTGGGGCTCAGAGTTGTCCTAAATACCTTGGTCTGCGCTGCTAAATCAACTCTCTCTCATTGCACATTTAACCTGTCCCTCTATAAACAAACATTTGGGTGAGTAAAGCTCAAGGACAGGGTAGGGATGCAGGAAGGTTCAGTTTTGGGAGCAAACCAGTAATTTCAAGGCAGGCTTTGGAGAGCTAGCCCCTTTTAACACACTAAATGAAATAAACTCTTCATCAGGGGGACAGAAGCTTTCGTCATGCCTGTGCCTCAGCCCCCACACCTCCTGATGGGGACAGTCAGAGCACCAAGCCCCCATCCCTGATCCTGTGCAACTACTGGAAAAACAAATTACCAAGCTAGGAATGTGAGAGAAAGAGCAATTAAATTTCCCCCCCACACACTTTTTAATCAAGGACTGTTTTGCCTCGGGGGCTTGGAGGGATAGGAAATCAGGCTTTTCAAGCTTCTGCCGAGTAAGCTTCGGAAAAATATCTGTAACAGACATCCCCGTCCTTTACAGATTGTGCTCTGCCCTTTTTCCTTTCCCTTATGGCACACGAGTGGGGGGAAGATTTGTCAGACCTCAAACTTGTGACAAATGTAGTCGCTATCCATTTGCCCCCGTGCTCAGATGCTCCCGCGATTGCTTTCCCCAGTAATTACTCGGTGGGAATGTCACAGCGAGCTCCCTAAGTTGCAGCTAATCACTCCTAAGTGCTGGAAGCAGGACTGTATTTGTGCAAAGAAACAGCAATCAAACACGGCAAGCAGATGGCTGCTCCTTGTCCTGTTACCACACTGAGCACGACAGATTAAGCCATGATGGATTTATCAGCACTGATGGATACATTAACACCATACGCTTTTATGGAATAAATAGCTCCTGACATCTCGTCATAACTTCTGATGGCCCAATTTTTCAAAATCTGGGTTGGTTGTTTTTTTTTTTTTGTTGTGGTTTTGAAATGAAATCATAGATGTTTCCAACAAAGCCTGTAGGTTTTTTTATGTTCTCCTTAAAAGCTGCATCTCAGAACCTTATATTATGAAAGACATGATTGTAATCCCAGAAACAGCTGAAGGATTCCATAGCATTTCTCTCAACCATAAATTCAGTGTTCCAGAAGCTTTGTGACAATCAATTCTTGTAACTGATAAGTGCCAGTATTTTAAACTGCTGAGAACATTAGCTCATTTGCCATATCTCAAGAAAAACATATAATATTATGCAAACAGCAGTAAAACAAACATTAGCATCCAAACCCTTTTCCACCCTGATTTATAGGCTGACCTGCAGGCTGGGGAATACACTTGAAGGCTTAACAGCCATTTTGCAATCCCAGCAGAAAACATACCCTCAGATTTTTCAAAAGCCCTCATCCCCTGAGATGAAGAAGGGACAAAAAAGGTAAGCAATTTTCCAGGAATGTGGGTGTCAGCTGCCCGGGCTGCTGTCAGTAAAGGAGCAGGGAAATGTTTAATGGGTGCATGGGTTCACTGGCACTGCAGACCCTTCAAACCAGGCCCTGAGCAGCCACCACACAAAGGCTGATCACCAGGCATTCATTTCTAGTCCTGCTGCCTCTAGAAAAGCAGAGTGCAGGCTGCTTAAACTGCAATCAAACTGGTAATAAAGCCTTCTGCTTCCTGGGGACAATAGGCATTTGGGGGCTTCTATTCAGGGGCTCAGAGAAGCAGAAAACAGGCAGAAAATCCCATTCAGTGCCATCAGTCAGAGGCAGCTGCCTGCACTGCTGCACCTTCTCCGTTCCTCCCTTCGTGTACTTGGGCTCCTGCACAGGTCATCAGCCTGGCGTTTGCTAATTGCTCCTCTGCAGTCTAGGTTTTAATCACCTGCTCCATCAAAAGCCCTCCTTCCTCTGCCTACATTCATCTTGTCAGTTAGTGACATTTTTTGTAATGAAAGCAGCAGATCTATTGATAGCATCCCTCAACACGGGGGAAGGCATCCTGCATTCGCTTTGTCTTCCAAACCAGCCTGTTCTATTACAATTGACCTTCTCCTCTTGATTACCACACAAATCATAGTCCTCTCTCCACTCCTCCCCCTGCTTCCCTTCCCTCCCACCCCCCAGTGTCTCAGATTATTTCTTCTGTAGCCATTCAATTGCCTGACTGCAGCTGGTAATTGGATTCATGTTTGGAGCACAGCTTTCTATGTACAAGTCTGGAATAATTCAAGTAGGACCCTGGCCTAGGGCTGAGGCCATATGTTAAATTCAGATTTGAGTCTGTGAAATCTGGAGTAGCCTGGCAGAGGTATGATCCACTTAGCAGCACAAAATCCCATCCTGCACTTTTTATCTCCTCTGAAAGTTCAATTTCATTTCACTACTCTTTTAAGGCATTAAGGGCGAGGCAGTTTTATTATGATGTCTTGGTGAAATGTAAAGGTGATGTTACTTTGGCAGCTGTCTTGACTCACTCTAGGAAACAATCTGAGCAGTTTTCGTGATAACACAGCAATTAAACACCATAAAACATAATAAATATAATAATAAATAATAAATAATAAATAAATAAAAATAATAACCCAACCTGACAATGTTCTTTGTGCATACATCAAACCATGATGCCTCCAGAGTCTGAAACTCACCACTGGGACCAAGCTCAGCGTAACCAAGCTGTTACACTGAAAACCTAAAGTGCAGTTAGTGGTGTAAGCTTTCCTGCCACACATTTTGCATGATTCCAGCATCAGTTTACTCACCTAAAGTTAAATAACAGAGAAATGAAATGCAGTCAGGTTCATCCTGCTGCAGCTCTGAGGGTGTGCAGTTTCTCCCATTGTGTCTCTCAGTGCCCCAGAGAACCAGCCCTAGATTTTGTATTATTTATTAAGCTTACAGAATTCAACTTCTCAACAACACTTAAAGCTCCTGAAACCTTAAAAATTTAAATTGCTATAATCTCCCTTTTCAGTGTTCCCATCATGGGAAGGAAGTAGCTGCTGGCTCCACCCATGGTGTCGGTGTCCTACAACCCAGCTCTTCAAAACAGCAGAGATTTCTTAGTCCCTTCCTAATCAAGCGTTTAGAAATTAGGCTCAGGTATTATTATATCCTCTCCATTAAAGTATTTCCTTCTGAAATCGGTTTTATTCCTTGAGTTTTGCAGTGTATTCCAGCTTGAGACAAGCTTCCACCTTTGCATCTCTCTTTTTCTGCCAGGGGAGCTCTTGTGCTGCCTCCCAGGTGTGTGGTTGTACCAAAGGTGCCTTCACAGACTGTCAACCAATGAAACAATCAGCCTGAAACAACTCATTTTGGCCTCTATGTCTTCCAGAATATCAGGGAAGAAAGATGCCTTCTGAAGAAAATATTTCAAATTTTGACTTTTGACCAAGGGGTCATCTCATACCAACAGAGCAGCTTTTGAGCTTCTGGTGATAAAGCACATGCCTGTGATGTGCAGGATCTGGGTTATGCTCCCAGCTGTTCTGGATTCAGGGCAAACTGGGAGCACAGAGGACTCAGACAACCCTGGGAAATGTTCTCTGGCTTCCCTGCCAAAATCAGCTTCACTGCTCCATTCCTGCAAGCAGCTCTTCTGTGTTTAGCTCTGTATCTCACACGAGCACTCTGCAAATCCTGGTGAGCTGCACGGAGTTCAAAGCAGGGCCTCAAAACTCCCCTGCAGAAAATTTAACTCTCCCTTGTTCCCATTTCACTCCGTGTTCATTTCCAGGCCTAAATTTTCTGGCCGAAAATATCACCTGAAGTGAAACATTCCCCCTTTTCATTTCCAAATGGCCTTTCTCCAGGGAAGGGTAGCTCTGGAGCAGCACACCACCTCAGCAATCAGCCAAAATTAGCCAAGTTCCACCAGAACAAGAGAAGAATTTGAAATTAGTTAAAATTTTCTTCTCCCCTCCAATGCTCCTGCATGAAGTTGATCGCTGCCATGTCTTCCATCACTAAAGGTGTAAAGTTTAGGTTGTTAATGTTCACCTGAGCCGTATTTTCATCAAGAAAAAGAAATTAAACTGTTTACTAAACTTACAGAATTCAATTTATCAACAACCTTTAAGCCTCCTGAAACCTTAAAAAAATAAAATTGCCATAATCTCCACTTTCAGTGTTCCCATAATGAGAAGTAGATGTTGGTTCCATCCATGGTGTCAGCTTCCTATAACTCAACTCTTCAAAGCACCAGAGATTTCCTAATCATTTTTGAACTGCTGATTTATCTTCTTTTTTTCCCCCCTTCTTTGCCTCTGGGACTTCATAACTAAAATCTGCCTCTGAGGTTGAAATGCTGGTGATGGTCTGATTTCTTTGACTCTACGAACAGGAGTCAGCAGTAAGCAGAATTTATCTTTTCACCTGCGTCTATCCCACAAATAAAATGGGGTTTCTTCTGCACTACCTGACTGAAAATGTACTGAAACGAATGGAATCTGTCTACTGCTGACAGCGCCAACACCCTTTGTGGTGGATCTTGTGTTGTTTACTTCCTCTAAAATTGCAGTTCCTAAAAGTTTGCAATGAAGTAAAAATCTCCTCTTCCTCTTTCTCATTTTCACTTACCACTCACCTTGGGAATTCCTACCCTTAAGCCTGAAAATGTTACAGAAGTGAGCTTTAAAGCCATTCAAATGACAGAAAAAAACCTTTTTCTTCCCTCCCTCCTACTATTTTATAGCTTTAAACTCTTTCCAAGCTGAAATGTCCTCCAAGTCAGGATGGGAAAAGCCATTTCTGGCCATGCAGTGATGGAGAGTCTCTTCACAGGTTCTGATCAACTTTCACCTCACAGTAGGAGGTTGGAAAGGTCTGAAAAAGGACCAAATACTCCTTCAGATTGCAGGGTGTGATTCACCTCATCACAAGTCTTCTCACTACAGGTAAACTCACTTGGCCAGACATTTCCATCAGGTTTTTGGACTGAAAGAACCAAAATTCATTTCAGTGGAAAGAAAAAAACCCAAAAAACCCACATGAAAGAACAAATTTACTTGTGACATTACTTCTCTCTTGGTGGTCATGCAAAAAATTGGAAAATAAAGAATACAGGTGCTACCATCTGCATTACCTCAGTTTGTGAAAATTGCCTTAAATTTACATCACAATGTCTCTACTAATGTAACTAAACCATCATTTTCTCTATGGAAAACAAAAACTGTCAATACACTTATAAAAAGTGTCTTGCTGCACTCATCTCAGTCAACATTTATTCTGTGAAATGTTATCAGGATGTTGAATGTTGCTGGGAGGTTTGAGATGCCATATTTTGCCATCTGTTCTAATTATTTTTGAATAATTTGGCGGATCCTGCTTTTGTTGCTGAACTACAGAAGCAGATTTCACCAGTCTGAATTGCATTTTAAAAACCCCAAAAAACAAACAAACAAAACCAAAAAAAGATGATACCTAATTCAAAACTTCAACATTAAAGAGTCACATACCGGTAGGCTGCAAGCAGAGGTCCAGAATATCCTGGATAGAGAGATAAAAAGTCTTCACAATTCTCTGTGGGGTGACATAAAATTGAGGAAAAAATAACAGACACAGACAGGTGCTATCATTATATAATGCAGTATACTCTTCTTTTCCTGGCTTATTTTCCTTGAAGAACTCTAAATGATTTTTTTATTTATCCACCTCTTGATCAGAGCATCTGAGACCCTCACCCAGGCCCTCAAAAGGAGAAAATTATTATTGGCCTTTTTTTTTAGATATGGAGAAACAAGAAATGAGGTGATAAATGACTCCCCTGAAGTCACACAGGACATCTGAGGGAAAGCCAAAGCAGCACCCAGGGCCTTCCAGATCCAAACTGGAATGTTGGGAATTCTCATGAATCTTTTTGAACAGTCACTACAAAAGGAGCTGCACTGTTCTAGGACATGGAAAACTCACTGAAATATTAGACAAGGGTTCAATGCAATGAGTTTCCTGCTTCCTACTAAGCATAAAGGCAAAATACACAATATTAGGCCACTGGAAAAATATCAGGAGCAGGATGAATATGAATTGGTATTGAACAGTGCACAGCCCAGTTATTTATTTTATTTATTATTATAGTGAAGATAACTCAGTCACTTCAACCTACCTCGTCCAAAACCACTCTGATTCTGAAGAAGAAAAACAGAACAAACCAAAAGCCAACCCCAAAACCCAGCTGGCATTTAAGAGCCACAAGTTCTGATGCAGTTTCTGACACTGCTGGGCACATGACCTTCAGCAGGTCCTTTCCCACCCTGCCTCATTTTCCCATCTGTGGAAGAGACCAGAAACTCCTCCCTCTGGTTTCGGGCAGTGATGCTGTGAGAACCAGTGGGCATTTGCACAGATTTCTGACTGTAACAAAGGCCAGGAAGAGGGAAAACATCATCTAAAGGCTGACCATGACAGGGCTTGTGTTATGGTGAGTCCCAGGGGTGTTAAATTTTATGGAAATAGCAAACAGCAGCTACAGTAACAGCACCAGTAAGGCTGCACTGATAGTTTGCACAAATGTGTTTGATTCAGTGCTTGAATCAGAGACAGAAGGGAAGAGTGTACAAGGTTGCTGGGTTGGGTTTTTCATTCAGAGTGTATCTGTGCCAGTGCTGGCTCATGATGAAATCAGTGCTTTCATCCTCCAGGCTCAGATAAGGCTCAGGTGCAATTGTGCTCTGGCTCAGATCTCTCTGCCCTTGCAGCCAGAGCTCTCAGCAAACACAGGCCCAGGAACAGGGCTCCCTCTCCATCAGCTGAGGAAATAATAACCCCTCATTATCTCCTGCACAGCCTGAGCACGCCGAGGTGACTCAGGAATAGCAGCACTGCTATTTTTGTCACTGTGAACCAGAGCAATGTGTGGTGGGGGCAGGAAGGATGAGGCACCCTCCTGTCCCAGCTTTGCTCCACCACCACCAACAGGGTTTGACCCCAAATTCCTCCTCAGAGAGCATCCTCCCACTGCTAGATCACCAGGTTTCCATTATTCCCTTGATACCACTAACAAAATCCTTTCTCATTTCAAACTTCTTGGCAGTTTTTAAATGCAATATTTTCGAAGATTGCCCTTTATTTGGGGTGTACAATTTGGGGTCTGATAGAGCCAATGAGTCGCTGCAAAAAGCACAAATACAGGAGTTATGTGAGTTTTTCTGTGGCATATTTCTTTAGGAAAACCAAAATCAGTCTGTGGCAAGCAAAGCACACTACTCTCATCCATTGTGAAAGCAGCAATATAATACTGACTTCTAAATTGCAGTAACTTCCTTCAGCACCACAAAAATACACATACAAGCAAGGTATTTTAGTATAAGAGAATGCATTCATGTGATTTCTGTAATTATAAAAAAAATTCAACTAATGTAGATTTTTCTATCCGTGCCAGTCTCAACAAAATGCTAAAAAAACTCCCAACATTTGCTTGCAGTCTTTCACAGAGAAAATGGGAACATTTCTACAACGTTCAATGGAAGCATTTTTTATAAACTTTATTTCTGTGAAACATTCCAAATGAAAAACATTGATTTTCTAATCAGCTGTAATGGCAATTGCAAAGCTAAAGCAGAATTCAGTCTAGACACAAAGAACATGCAGAAACAAGCAGTGTATTTGGATCAGTCAGTGAACCAAATTCAGCTGTGGTGTACGCAAGAGTTTGTTAATTTTACTAAGAAAGGAACCAGAAGATAGCAGGGAATGAGAGACAAATAAATGACAACTCAGAAGGACTCAGAATGGCAGACTGCCAGTAGAAGATGGAATGTAAATTCAAGTTTACATAAGGGCAAAAAAAATTAATGAAGATCAAAAGAATAATTCACCCAGGCTGTCTTAAAGGTGAGATACTGAAAAGTTGTTCTTGTTTTAACAAAAAATAACAACTGCAATTTTCCTCTAAGAAGAACAAAACCAGCCAGTAAGAAGACCTGGGTGGAAACCAGGGAAGACTCAGCATATTTCCTGATTTACAGCCTCATAAACCAAGCAAGAAAGAAAGTAATTAGGATAATTTCACTTTTCTTTTCAGACCTAATGCTTACTAGGATGCTGGGCCAAATACATCCCCTGTGCAATGGGCATAACCCTCATCATCTTCAGTTCAAATCGCACAGCTAAGACATGAACAAATACAACTTACAGTGGAATCATGGGCATGAGATGTCACCTGGGGAGAAAGTGCCTGAGTGAGGCTGGAGCATCTGGGACCTTCCTGAGCCTCATGGAGGTGTCAGGATGTGGGGGATTTTGGGCTCACCAGGCAGTTGTGGGTCCAAGCTCCAGCTTTCAGCTTGCAAATGCCATTTGGTTCCTCTTCAATCTGTGTTCTGTTGGAGCATCCTCTCCCCCAGTAGCCATTCACAGCATGTCCAGTTTGTCAGTCAGGTCTGGATTGGATACTTTGAGAAATGGTGACATTTTCTGCAAGTCCCTGCTCCCACCAAGTGCAAGTGCAGCTCAGCTCCCATCATTTGCCATTCAGAGGCTGGAAAGAAGAAAGGTTTCTGTTTTGCTTTCCATCCATCTCAGAAAGGAAAGATTAGCAGCAAGATTGTTCCTTTGAGGTTAGAAGTCCATGCAGAATAGTCCTGTATCTTCAGGGTAGTCAGGCCCTAACTTAGAATACAAATACCAGCTGTCTCTGAAATACCTCCTTAACATCAAGTCCAACAATATTCAAATACCTTGAGAGATTTTTATGTTAAGCATCTTGAAGTCCAAACCATCTTTAACAAAAAATATTCTTAACTAGTCTTTATACACCAGTCATCAGGGGAAAACTTAGCTGTGCATACCTCTCTCCCTAAACAAGCAGCACTGCATCAATTGAATTCTCATCTCAGAGATGTTTGAAGACAAAATAACATCAAGAAAATATTAAAACATAACATGGATACAAACAATTACGTCATTACTTCAAAATATGCCTACAGAGAAAGACTAAAAATCTCTAGCCTTGACTGTGGAATAAACCCCAAGTAGGTCAATTTTTGTCTTTCAGATTCCAAGAATTATATGGCTGGAAAATTGTATCTAATAAAATGTATAACTCAGCTAATTAATATCGTTGCTCATAAATTCTCACAGAACTCACCCAGCAATCACAGTAAGTGCTGTAAGTGTAGGGTGAACAGTATTTCTATAAATCCATGTCTGCCAAAGCAGGTTAAAATACTTTTAAGTGAAAATTTTAACTGAGGAACTACTGCATAGTTTATATTTACACATGTAAAAAAATGTATTCCCAGAAGAACACTCTCATATTGCCTCATCACAGACCATAAAGTTCTGTGCTGTGTTTATTTGCAGGAGGAAAACACAAAATGCCGACAGGAAATCCCACATCCAAGGGGGAAAAATGCATATTTAACAGAGGAATTCTGCATCCTCAAATTACAGCTGAATCCACTACTATGATACGTCCTTCAAGAACCTATTTTTTTTAAGGAGCTGTATACAAAATCCTCAAATAAAAAATTAGAAGGCCTGAAGCTGCTCAAATTGTGTAGCACGGAAGAGTGGGAACTTTTGCTGTTGACATTGTAGCAAGCATAGAGCCATGAAAGCTGAATTTAAGCATGTCTTGGCCTGCTCAGATTAGCTATTTATTTATTCTTTTTTTTTTTTTTAGTTTGTATTTGAAGGCCTGTTTGAAATGGAGCTTGAGGAAGGACGCCTTTGTGTAACCTTCAATAAAGAAATATCCACATCAGAGACAAAATTGTAATTGAGCTCCTTTCTAGTAATCTATACAAGGAGGCAGAGGTCTAAAGGAAAACATAGATCAAATGTCTTAGAAGTGGAAAATAACTGCAGACAAAAACAAAATCAAAAGAGACTACAAAGTTAGGTGAACATAGAAGTGTAATAAAAATCTGCTATGAATATATGGTTTATAATTAAAATCATGATCCACTAGAGCTTGGATGCTTTTTTAGAGTTTTTCAATAAGATTGCATTGTGTTTTTCTAGGTCATCCACCCTTCCCTAATCTCATGCTCTGGATGTTATGTGGATTCAAATATTAACTACCACATACAGCAGAAAAGTTCTCAAGTTTTCTTTGTTTTGAAGAACAGCAAAAGAAGGAGAGTTCTTAAATAAACCCACATTTTACTGATTGGGTTCAGAGACAGAGTGTCTTGAAATTTCTGTGGAAAGGAAGAAAAATTTAAATTGAACATGTAGTTGAGTACATTATTATGAGGAAAACAAAAATACCCAACTCCAGGTCCCGCACTCCATCACTGCTAAGCAGAAGTACCAACAAATCCACACTTTAAAGATGACCACAAACATCTTTTCTTTGCTCAGATCAACCTGCAAACTCAGCTTGAGCCTTGCAACTGAGCCAGGCATGAGAAGCCTATGTGGGGCCAACTTCTGGTGGGAAGTGAACTCCCTTAAAGACATGAGCTGGCTTAGCATGAACATTTAATTTTGAGAGGGATGGAGATCAGTGACAATGGTTCAGTGTCTGTCCCTACACTCAGGTGAGCTGGTGACACAGGAGAGATTGGGGGGAACAAGAGTGGTAGGCAATGGAACGATGGGTGGCAGCTTCCCCTGGCAAGCCTGAGCACCTCTGTGTCAGATTTATGCTCCCCAGAGGGCTGCAGCAAACACCAGGGCCCACAGCCAGCTCTTACTCCCACTAATGACATTTTTAGAGGGTGAGGACCTCATTGAATCCATTGATGTTGACCCGTGGGGCTCCATTTTCTCCGTGCTGCTCAGTGAATTAGGCAGGCAAGTGCTATTAATGAGAACAGGAGATGTCTATATCCAATTTCTGACTCTCAGGGTTGCTAACACACCCCATAATTTGAGACAATTATGTCTTAAAGGCTGTGCTGTGAGAGGGAAATCACTTGTGATGAAACAATGTTTAAGGGGTGGAAAAAACCCCTTTGTTCTAATGTTGAGTGAATTCCTCTAACACGGACTTTCAAGCAAGTGTTGGATGAAAATCTCACACTTGGAAATTCCTAATTTAAAAAAAGAGCTTATAACTCAGGTGCTCTGGAATACTGGAATGAGGAGGCCCATTCCTGTGAAGTGCCTGTCCCAATTCTTTTTGTCTGGAATGTGCTGCCCTAGTTAATCAAAACAAAACCTAAGACGTTGACATTTGGGGGGGTTTTAAGGGATAATAATGATTATGAGAGGAGTTGATGTGCTGCTTTTTACAAGACGAGGTGGGTACCCAAAAAAACCCCAAGTGACCTACCACCAATGCCATCATTTTAACTGACATCTGCAAGCGTGTTTTCTTAGGTTGCATCAAGACAGATGAGGGCCCTTTGTGCCCTTCTGACAGTGATGGCAATCATTAAAGATTTACCAGGGTCATTAAAGTGAGAAATAGCAGCAATGCAGAGCTGGATATCACCATCCCATGTGGATTCCACTGAAGTGCAGAGAAAGCCAGCACAGAATAAGCCAAGATCCAGCACTGCCACCTTAACCTCATTTTACAGAAGAAAAAGAAGAGGGAGGAGGAAAAAAAAAATCACCAACTTGTCTGAAACACATGAGAGAAGCACATTTCACTTGTAGGGAGGCATTGCCAGTAAAGGGCACAACACTTCCCTCCCCACTGAAGCACTCCCAGTGAGAGCTGAGGGGGAACTGGGGTCACTGTGCTGGTGCCAGCCTAGGACATGTCCCTGTCACATTCTCCTGGGACACTGCAGCAGGAGGTGGCTCCTGGGCCACCCCTGAGCAGGAGACCTTGAGCTGGAGCTGCCCACCCACCTCTTTGCTGGCTGAGAGTGAGCAGAGCAATCCCTGAGTCAGGAGGTGGCACCTGACAGCCCAGCCAAGCCTGGGGACTCTTCCCCAGCTCCTGCCCTCCTCTGAATGTTCTCTCCTCTGAGCACCAACCAGATTTTTGCTGTTCTTTATTGGCTGTTCAAAGCCAATGTTGAAGCAACACCTCAGCATACCTTTGAAATTTAGTCCCTGTGAAGGCACTGGGGCTATTTTTAGCAGAGATCCAAAGAATGCAAAGAAACAAACAGCTGCAGGTTTAATCAGCTTTAACATGTTTAACTACCAGCCTGATCACTCAGAAGGCACACACCTTGCCAGAGCAGCTACGTGTAAATTATTCTAAGGTAAAAAAAATATGACATTTTCTAAAATCATTATTGCACATTATTATAATACCTTGCGAACTGACATCACAAAAATTGCTGGGAAAATAAAAAGGTACACAGGGCTCCTAATCTTGCTTTGATTCTCCTGTTCATTTTATCAAACGAAACAGGAAAGCGATCTCCTACAGAAATCAATCACTGCTCTTGTTTTAATCCCCCCGTTTTGATTTCCTGAGCAGCTCAGATTAAAGAGAGCCTTTTCTCCTGTGTGAGGTGTGGTGCCTGGCTGAGGGGCTCTGGGCAGCACAAAGCCCTTTGTCTGCCAGGGCTGAGCTGAGCAGCCAAGCCTCGGCCCAGGGACAGTGCCAGGCTGCTGGAAAAATGCTCCTTGTCAGTCACCTGAAAAATGAAACAGCTCACAGCACCGGGCAGGGAGCAAAAATAATCATAGGTTAAAAATAAACACCATGGAGATCTCTCTGGGCATGCAAACACACACATGCACACCTATACTTGTAAAAAAGAAAGGGAACAATACACACCCAGCTCTGAATGCTCCGCTTGAGCCAATTACATGTGAGAACTCTCCTGCATTATGAATGTTGGATTTGCTGAAGCTGTGGCACTCTGGAGTCCCTTTTCAAGATAACTTTTTCCAGTCATGCATATCCCAGTGAAAAAAAAATAAAACCCAACCCAAACACTTCACGCTGCTATCGCCACCCACCTGATATATTGGTCCTTCCGAGTCAGACATAATTATCACATGATGCACAAGGCTGAACATGTTTTAAATATATGTTGGACACGGTGCAATCAATCAGAGTGCAGCTGATAGAGCTGGTGGTCGGTGTTCACTGGCAGTGCCCCCCAGGCTCGTGCAGGGCTGAGATAAATGCCTTTCCCAGGTCACTGTAGGCACTCCCTTCACCTCCTGCCTCATGATACTTCCAAGGAGCGTGTTATCTCGGGGTAACACACGCCTGCTGCTACCTGGCTGTTTAATTGCTCTACACAGAATTCCAGATCCGAGTCATTGGCATCTCAAGGCTCCACCGTGCACCGCAGGGTCCTCCCAATGTAAGTGAGCAGAGAGCAGAATGACCTTGGTAGAGATTTCTCCCCAAAACTGATGGCATCTCATGACTTAAAAGCACAGCCTGATGAAGAAAACAACATAAATGCTGTACATTGAAATTACATAAAATTACATCTTAAACTCACAACAGTTTACAATTTGTTTTTAATATGTAATTTTTTTGTACAAAAGGTAGATTTTTGAGAAATGCACGGAGCAGTATCTCTCAAAACACTTTCTTTAGGGTATTAGCAGTACTGAATATTTCAGTCATACTTATTTATGGCTTTGCACTTTATATAAACAAACACAGCCATTCACTCTAACCTTGGGGTAGTCCTGAGTCTCCAGTGGAAGCAGCACACACAGACTCAAGTTTGCACCTAAATATTTGCTCTCTGGGGTTTGAACATCTAAAATACCCAGCATCTGCTACAGACACCCAAGTGGTTGTACTTTTCTTTTAGGGGAAACCTGATCTCAGAGCTGAGATGCAATTCCTCCTAACCAAACCCATTCCTACAAGCAACAGGATCCCTGGTCAGTTGCTGTTATCCATCACCCCAAAAAGAAGTAAGGAACAGTCACTTAATTATCCAGGTGCTGCCAAGTAACTCAGAAAAAAACCTCAGTAATTCATTCATACTTAATTTTCACTGATTTTTTTGAAACACTCAAATCCTGGGAAATATCCAGACACATTTATTTACTATAAATGAGGAACTTTGTGAGCAAATGAGGAACTTCATGGAAACAGAAGGCTTCCTATAATCTCTGTGCTGTTTTGAACTATGGCTGCACCACCAGTTCTGTCCTGACCCCGACAGCAATTGGTCCTGACTTGACATGGGATGAAAATCCATCACTTGAATTGCTTGATATTTGGGATGGCAATCCATTATCCAAGCTGCTTGATACTCTGCACACCAGATGACATCTTACCATAGCTCACTAAAGGTAGACATGGAATAAAAAATAAATAAATTAAAAAATGGAGTCCTAGAGAATCAATAAAGGTGATTTATTGCAGTAATCAACCCAGGAGCAGGTTCATTAATACCTAACCCCATTCTGGGAGATGTTTGTGCAACCCATTCTTTTGCATAATCAAAACTGTCCTAGCATAAAAGAGGAGCCAAGACACAGTAACATTTATAACTAAATAAAGGGACTAAAAGGTTAAGAAAGTGGCAACAACATCAATTGGCTCTTAAAAAGCAATATTCCCTCTTTTTTTTCCTAGAATCAGGTTATCTTCTAAAGGTACATGAGCCCTTCTAATCAATTATTTATTAATACATGCAAACTAGAATTCTGATTTCTTTTTCTGACTTGGACAGTGTCTTTCAAGACATCTAAACCAACCAGGACTTCTCTAAAAATGGCTCTTCTCTTTAATCCTTCCCTTCTTGTTTTTATTGATGTCTCCATGCGTAATTAAAAATAACTTATGAAGATACCCAGTTCTACAAACTGCCATTTATTTAGTCTCTATCTACATTTACAGGTCAAACTACCTAAAAGGGAAGGATTTTCTTGTGCAAATCACTGTTTCTGAGGTCCTCATATCTATGCTAAAGGTATTTTAGGGGTTTTGCTTTGGCCTACAGCCAGCCTGACTGAACATCCCCACTGTTCCCATGGCTCTGAGTTGGTTTGAAAAGACAATTACATTAATTTCTAATTTCTGAGGGGCAGTTAATGTCCCCTTTAAAGGAAGGTAGTTCACACATAATAAAGAGGCTTTTTGTAGGAGCCCTCTCACATGCACACAAAAAAACCCAAACAAACCTCAACCCAAAAAACCTCAAATAAACAAGCAAAAAGCCATCAAACCCACCTCCTTTTATCTCCTGGATGGATATTTTCCAGCTCCAAAAGGTGTTGCCACAACTCTTGCCCACCTGTGATTCTTCAGTGTCGCTTTCCATTTTGATCCTTCTCAGCTGCGAGAGAGCAGAAGAATTATGAGCCCTTTCACACAGGATTTAGTTTTATTTTACTCAGGATGAGAAATTAAGGATGCCCTGACTGACAGCATGTGGTTTCTATTTCTGCTTATAAGCAGCCTTACAATAGTAGGTCAAAAGGATTAGAGGAAGGTCAGTGTTACTGTTTCTAGAGGAAAGCAGGAATTGTAGATTCACTCCAATGTTCTTGCTTTCCAAAGAAAGTAGAAATCTTTGTATGACAGGGTTTTTCAAACACCTGCTCTTGTTCACTTTTCCTTTAGTAATTGAAGTAAAGGAGAGAGTTTTGGGATTATTTACTTCTTTTTTCACTTTCATCTATTACAAAATAAGCATTGTAGCCAGAGGAAAAAAGTTAATTTTCTGTCTGATACAGGGCCTGATTTATTTTTTTGTAACTACAAAGGAAAGAAACAATAATATCAGTACAACACACATGCTATTTAAGGCGTGGAGAAGCTATAATATGTCTGAGCAACACCAAAAATATCATAAAAAGAACAAAAAGTTCTCTGCTGTTTGGTGTTTCCATTTTCCAGTCTCTCACAACAGCTTGATCTTACTGTTCATGATCATCCCAGGTGAAAAAAAACCCTGCTCAGTTTATGTGGATTTACATCAGTTCTTGATCTATTGACAACTTGCAAATATCTGCCAATCTTTGAGCTGCCTATGCAGATCAATTCACCAGAGTAGGTGAAACCAGTATTTTTGGCACACGTTAATTTGTGCTCACAGGCACACAGGCTTTACTCTTCATTTCTTTTCAAGCTGAGGCCTTTTTCCAAAGGCTTCCAAAGGCCTTTTCCCTGCAATTCCCTGCTTTTTGTTTTATTCAGCTGATGGTTGACTCCCTCTTTAGCATGATGGGTGTTCGATGTGAGTGGAGAAACTGCATCCTCTGCACAGCAGAGCAAATGGGGCCCATTTGAATTTTCTGAATTTCACAGTGCAAGTCTCACTCCATTAGGAACTATTTCTCCTTCCAGAAAAAAAAAAAAAAATTAAAAAGCTGTAATGCTCCAGTTGCTTTTAATGGTTGAAAAATCACGTTCCCCTGAGTGAGAAGATAAGCTGAGAGGATTTTTAATTAAAGCTCACTCTTCCTCATCTTTATCCCAAAAGTCTGTTTCGTGCTACAAGCCAATCCTTCCCTGACACTTCTGATGTCTTGCAGGCTACCTGGGTGCTCTCTTTCCTAAAAAATATCCCAGACACATCCTGAATTCAACTAAACAAACACATTTGTGCCAACCATGTGTTGGCACATGCTGCAGCACCTTTCAGGATGATGCAGTCAAAAATCACCCCAACAGGCTCCAAAGTATCAGGTACACATCCCCTAGTTCTTATCCCTGGAATGATTTGACCCTGGAAGTGCAGATTTGCAGAAGGAAGGGGTGAAATTAAAGGGAATAATTGAGTGGGAATAAATGTATAGATACCTCACAGCAGTGCAAACCACCTGAAGAATCAGGTGGATTTGTCCAGGGACTTCATTGAAGTTACTCAAGGTGTGGAATTCACCCCAAAAGGCCAGGAATTAACAATTGGCTGGTCAAAACCAGTGCCAATTAATCCAATACTGTCTCAACCCTAAAACTCTGTTTTCCAAAGGCAGAGGTGCTCTGCTCCTCAGTGAAAGCTGCACTATCTTTTTTGTACAGATTCCATGGATGCATTTGGCTGTGTTCACAAAAAAAAAGTGGGCAGAAGTCTTGAGAAAATTTAGAAAATCCCTTATCTTTGCCTTTAATGGTAGTGTGTGATATGTAAATAACCTGCTTATGTAGGTTTTTAACATGAAAAAAACTAAAGAAGCAAAAACCAATGTAAAAACGAACTAAAACCTTTACAAAGTAGGTGTGTCTGCTTAAGTAGAACACTTAAATATGGTGAACTGCGCTTTTTCTATTTGCCTTTCCCTAAGTCTGTGTTTATAATGTGAGATTTTTGGTGGTGAGGAAGGTACCAAGGCATTGGGACACAATTTTCACTGCTTTTCTCCCTCTCCCATTTTTTAACATATGTTTTATTTAGATTATGTTTTGTTTAGATAATGTTTTATTTAAATTGGCTGGGTTTGTAATTATTATCTTTACCACAACCTTGTTTATGCTGCAATTTTCATGATTTTGCCCTGAACTCCTTTGATTACTCATCATATTTTTACGACTTTCATTTGCAGCACTGTTATCTTTTGATCTTCTGCTGTTTGCCCGTATGTTTAAAGATTTCCAAACTAATTAAGACAATTAACTAAAAAAGACTAATTGCATTCATAAATGAGACATGGCGCTTCTGATTAGCAGGTGGCTCCTTTCTGGTTTGGATACATAAAAACAGATGGAGATGTGGCAGACTTGGTTATATTTAACATGCCCACTTCCTTCCAGACTGCTCCTCTTTTCCAGTTAATGACAATAAAACCTATAAAATCTTCAGAATACTTTTTTTTTTTTTTTTGCTTTTGCCATTTCTCATTCGAAATCCCAGCCATTCTTAAATAACATTTTCCAAACTGTTTTTTTTCCTAAATGTTTTGTCACTTCTACTTACACGCTTCAAGGTTCCTGGAAGAGCAAGAGGATCAGAAATATTCAAAAATAAGAAGTCTGCTCTTCATTTTGATATGCAATCAATAGTAAAAATAATTTTGAGTGCTATTTTTAAAGGAAAGATTCTTTAAAAGACAGTGTCTGTTCTTATTTTTTGCTATATTTCTGTATAAAAGCAGACATATTACTGCTGCTCCTACATCCAAGATTTTTTTAAATTATTTTCACATATTTTTTCCAGTGCCTCAAAATCACTTTTCATAATGCTTAATTCTTTAACAAACATACTGAGGATATGTAGAAGTGATTTCTTTGCTGCCCTGTCAATCTATGACAATTTTAGCACTGCACAAATTAAAAATCCAACAAAAAGTAACGGTAGAACCACATGACAGTGTGGGAAATTACCAGTTATGGATGCCTGAGGAATGTTAGTTTCATGAATGAAGTTCATGAAAACAATTTCACATTTTACCTGTTTGGAGAATAGAAGTTTAACATGAATCCAATGTTGACCATTCTAAGTTTTAGCACTTATTGTGCAAAATTCTTTTCTACATACTTATATGAGAATAACTCTTCAAAAGATTATCTGAGATTTATGCAAGTAAATTTTGTTTCTATTGGCCCAAATTATTTATTTGACACTAACTTTTGGATGGTGCAGCACTTTTGGGTGGAGGCATTTCAGAGTAAGTGAGAGGAGAAAAATAAAAGAAAAAATCAG
Source organism: Petroica traversi (assembly GCA_025920805.1). NCBI lineage: Eukaryota > Metazoa > Chordata > Aves > Passeriformes > Petroicidae > Petroica > Petroica traversi. Next base: position 3,481,628 of record JAHLSL010000040.1, read on the forward strand.
ACCATAGAAATTAAATTATATTGAAGAAAAAAAAAAAAAAAAGCTTAAGTTCTTCTCTACCAAATTCTGGTGCTGTGATTGTCTTCAGTGCATCTGACCACTCAATTTGTATGCAAAAAATACAAGAAAGTAGTGTAATTTTTGAGATGTTTGGTGTCTAGCAGCTTCATTTTTGTTGCACCATTCAACAAAAGCTGGTTAGAGGATAAAGCAGATAGAACAGGAGAGAACATCTGTTGTTTAGAGTAATTGTGAAAAAAGATAGAAAAAAATCAGCTGATAAACAGGAAAGGGTGATCATGGTCCAGATTTTGATCTACATCCAAGAGCAAGAAGGGTTCCCCCTCCCCAACTTTGGCTCCCTTTTATCTCAGTTCTCTTCCATTCAGACACACAAACTAAACAATAGGGCTGAAATGCAAAGATGTGTAGCTTTTCAGATAGCAGTAATGAGAAAGTGCCCTAAGTCCCAACCACAAATTAAAAGGACTGCCATGGCATTCAAATTAGAAAAACGTGACACTGGGGGATTTCCTGAATTCAGAGCTTTCAATAGATCCAGCATTTTATTGTGAATTACAGGCTAGGATTCTAAAACAACTTCAGATTCTCTTGTCTTTAATTCTTGTTCAAGATATCCGTCTTCAGCAGAAAGTTCACATGCCTAAGGACTCGAGGATTCCGTGAGTGCAGCTCCATAAAAATACCTATTTGCTGCTCAATAAACAAAACCTGAAAGTTCTGCTGGCCAATAAATCTGAGTAAGTGCTCTTAGTGCAGATGCTATTGAGCAGCAGCATCCTGCATCAGCTGTTTCAAGCCCTGCTGGAAGGGAACAGGATGACTCAGGGGGTTGGTAATGGGATCCAGAGACTTTCACCCCCGGGGTCAAGAGTTATAATCTGAAACAGACCCGGAGTCAATGCCATGTCAGCCCCTGCAGCCAATTCAGCCGTGGCCTCCAGACAATCCCTGCACGAGGAAAATGCTGGAGCCACAGCAGGCATGAGAGAAAAACCCCTGGCACTGAGGTCTGGCACCAGCAAAAGAATGGGAAAGCCAAGAAGTTGTCTGGGGAAATATGTGGTGCTTTTAAAATCAGTAAGGGGAAGTGTTTCAGTAAAGAAGTTAAGGGAAAATGGTTTGTAGCAGCTTTTTGTCTTTCCAAGGTGCTGGCAACTCTTGTGGGCTTGAAGCTACTTGAAATTTAAAGTGTTCATCCCTCACACAGAATATCAGACAATGCAAGTTTTGTGTCCCATAAACACTGAGAAGAATCCTCGACCTGCACACATCAATCACTCTGTGATCTCACCTCTGTTCCTTCACACAACCTCCAGCTGCCCTGACACAGCTCAAATCTGCAGAGAGATGTGTGGCACCATCACAGGAAGAAGCATTCAGACTAATTTTCAGATCTGTTAACAGCTGTTTTGCTGAGGGTTTCCAGTGGTTTGCTCCATGTTCTGATCTCCGTGTGTCATTGTGCAGCCTCAGCCTGTTGCTCCCAGGGTGACAAACTGCACTGCACAGTCCTTGCAGAGTTTAAATTCCAGGACACTGAACACCATTCCTCGTGCAGCAACAGATTTTCCCCTATGGAGAGGCTAACAATGAATAATTATCAAAAATATGAAGGAAAAAAGGAATAGTTCAGTCATTCCGTATGGATCTGAAAGTGTTTAACCTTGCCATCACCAAGAATATCAGAGAGAAAAACATCAGGACTGCCTTTATCTGGGACACATGGTACTGATGGGCAGCAGCCCTTTTCTGGAAAGAGGATCTGGATTCATTTATTCTGGTGTTTATTGTTAAACTCAAAGAACAAGAGCTGGGAGCCCTGTTCATCTTTCACCGTGACGACACCGACAAATCTCTAAACCTCAAAAATACTCCACTGTCTCAGCTCATCATGCACAATGTTTTAATCACCAGGGTAAAATGTATCAGATTATCAGAAACTTCCCTACAATCACATGGATGGACTTCTATTATTACACTTAATTCTACTCTGAATGAGCCAATACAATTTCTTTAGATGTTCTGTACCTTTTAAATTTATAAAAGTTCAGATATGTGAGGCATATAAGTTAAGATAACTTATTTACCTCTCATAAAACCTGCACTCTTTACCTTGATTACCAAATGACAGTGCTCAGCTAATAGAAATCAGGCATGGTGGTTCCCTCTAACCTCCACAGCATTTTTATTTTTGAGTTCTCCTTTAAAGCAAGATGTTACAAGCACTAAACGATGTTAATATTTTTCTTCATGACTGTGGAAGTTTTTTTCACTCCTCACTTGTGACTCATTTCTTGTGAATTATGCATATGAGTAAAATGTATGGAAATGTTTTCGTTAAGTGGAGATTAAGCTTTGACTAGCTTTTCTTCACCCACTCTCTGAATGTAAAAATACTCTTTTGGTGATGAAAAATAAAGTACATTTCTTAGTTTTCAATATTTTCTCCTAGTTTATGCTAATACCTACAGAGACTGGCAGGTTCTGTACCTAGAAATAGCTTTCACTAGAACAGTAAGAAATTAATTTTTTGGTTGACTTCTGGGATTTTTTTTAAAATCCCTTTAAAAATAAATTTAAATAAGAGAAGCATATAATTCCAAAATTAAAAAGATTTTTAAAAAATTCTTTGTTGGGTTTCTTCTCCCCATCCCCACCCTTCATTTTGGAGTAGCCAAACACAAAAAGACATAAAGGAAAAAAATCACTTTGAAACTGGTGTGGTATCAGCCAGTGCCAGTCAGCTGAAGAGACATTTGGCTTTCTCAACTCCCTCTTGAATTTTTTTGGTGCAGGCAGATTTACAAGATCAACACCAGGATTTTGGCACCTGTTTTCCCACCAGTTTCTTAATGAGAGCAGAGCACCCAAATCCTATTTGGACAGCTTTCAAAACAACAACCCCAACTCCTTCATTAAGCTTCTTTGGGAGCCACGAGGTGGCCAATTCCAGAGCTCAGGACCTTTCCAAGGCGTGGCAGCCATGGGACAAGCAGTGGGGAGAGGCACAAACAGAGCTGGGGTTGTCCCTGAGCCCCCCCGTGCTGATGGATGAGCATCATCCACCTCCAGCCCCTCTTCATCCTCCTAAGGATGCCCAGCACCAGTGGAAATTAGGAATAGTCATGGTGACATACACACCCCTCCTCCCAGCCCTGAATCACATTTCTACCCTCTGGAAACACATCCCACTTCCCATGGCATTTATTCAGGTCATCCTCTAACTCCACCCCCCTCTTCTATGTTGTATTTTAAGTTTCAATAGGTACATCTAGAGTAAAATGATGCCCTGCTACTTAATGTGTCCCGTTTTCTGAATTTGTCTATTAATGTTAAATCTATAGCCATTACACATTCACTTTATACTTTTGTAAGTGCCTTTTCCTGCAGCTGTCATGCAAATAACTGTATAATTTAGATGGCTGGGATCACACCAAACTGGGTTTCCAAATTCAACTTCTATCTGGCCAAGAGCTGAGTTTCCCCATCAGGACTGCTCTTTTCTTTTTCCTGCAAGCCTGTGACAAAATGGGGAAAGGAAAAAGGGCAGAAAAGGGACAGAAAGGGGACAGAAAGGGGACAGAAAGGGGACAGAAAGGGGACAGAAAGGGGACAGAAAGGGGACAGAAAAGGGACAGAAAAGGGGCACAAAAGGGGAAATGAGATGAAGAACATCATTCCCAGAGATCAGCAGGAATACATTTCTCACATGCATTTGCCTAAACCAAATTACCAGCAGCTTGTTGGTTTGGTTGTCTTTGTGCTTTGGGGTTTTTTTTTTTTTTGGTTTTTTGTTGTTTTGCAGGTTTGGGGTTTTTTTGTTTTTTGTTTTATTTTTTTGGGTTTTTTTGGTTCTTTTTTTTGTTAAACAGTCCCTTTTGCTATTCATAATCTCCATGAAGATAATTCATGCATTCTGTCCAGCTTTTTTTCAGAGCTGGCTGAACTCCTCGCAGAGGGCACTGGATGAAATGCAGGTAAGGGTTATGAATGGAGAGCTGTAATTTACTGTCTGCTGCAAGGGGGGGAGGCAGAGGGCACAGTGTGGTTTTCCAGGCATGCATGAGAGTTCTCTGCTGAAATGAGGGTGCTCTGAGCTGATTAAATTATAAGAAATGTGCACCTGGGTAGCATAAAGACCCAACACCCTCTCCCTGGAGTTTGACTGATAATATAAGTGATGTACATCATCATTTCTGCATCATCTGAACGTTTAATACGGGTAATTGTGAGCTGCTTTTCTTCCCTGGAATTGCAAACACAGCGAAATTGCAGGCTTGGTGCCATTGATGAGTCATTGTTGGCCGGCTGGATCTGCCTTCCATTGGCCATGCACAAAGGGAACGGTGACACCCCAGTTTAGCATCATTATCTGTTTCTTTTGCAGTTGTTTCCACAGCTGAGCAGCCCAGACAGAGCCTGGGTCAAGCAGCAGGGGGAGGAGGAGTGGGAATAGTGGCTTTTAAGGGAGGTGAGTTAGGTATGATCTCAGCCATCTGAAATACTCAGCGATTTGCATGACAGCTGCAGGAAAAGGCCCTTACAAATGTATAAGGTGCATGTGCAACAGCAAGAGATCTACTATGAACAGATAAATGCAAAAATCTGAACTCTTCAACTATCACTTTCCTCTATATGTACCTCTTGAAATTTAGAATACAATACAGAAGAGAAATTAGCCTATTTTGCTAAAAAGGCAGCTAAAGATACCTTAATATCCACCAAAAATGTCAGTTCAGTTGTTGAAGCATTCCGTTGCCAGTTTTCATCACAGCTACAGATTTCTGGAATCTAAATGTAGACATATCATTCTTTCCAGATACTCTAAATTTGAATTTAAAAAACACAAAATTTCTAAATTAGAAGTCAACAGGACTTATTAAATAGTTGAAATAAAATAAGTTTTCAAAAGAAAGTATTTTTACTTTAGAATTAAAAGGCAGGGAGCTGAGAAGAAACACCTATAGTAACTAGATAAAATAGAGTAATATTCATATTCTTGAACATTACAATAAAAAAATATATTTGGGCAACAAGTGTTATTGGCCTCCCAAAAAAATAAAAGGAAAACAGGCATAGATTTCGTTCCAAATTTTGCTGATGTAACAGTAAACTCTCTTGTTAAAAGCAGAATTTTTCTTCTCTAATTTATAAAACCTTCGAGGTGAGGAGTTTATTTTAACATAACTTCATCCTAATTAGTAAAGGAATCCAACAGCTGGTACCAGGGCAAACAATAATTTCTTCTCCGAATAAAACTGAAATCCATAATTTTCTCTATGACACAAAGTGGAAATAAGGAAATCTGAGAAGCTGTACAAGTTAAATTTAAGTTACAACCAATAGCAGCTCTCATGCTGTAAGCACTCATTTGTTTCTTCAATGATGATACAAAGGGAGAAGTCCAGTTTAGAGTAAGCAGATGGAAAATCCCATGGAAATCCATGGATAAGTGCTGAGAGATAACCCACTGGTTTTGGAGTCCTTTTTTTCTGAACTAGACAGACTGGTATATTAAATTAATGTTTATGAATAAGAGCTAGTTAAATTTTAAAATTATTTCAGGCAGAGGACGCTTTTGTGATCTGAAATAAGAAACTGAGGCTTGGCAATATATGGTTTTGGTTTAAAAAAAAGAAAAAAGCTGTCACTTGGTAAATAAACATTTTGAGTCATCCCTAACAGTGACACCAGTCTGGACAAAATCACTGCACTCCAGCTGGTGCTTTAGCAACCCTTTTTTTTTTTTTTCCTTCCAGATTAGGAGGAATAATTGGAAAAAACAAGCCAAAGGAGTTTGTACATGTAAAGTGCTGAAAGTAGGCTGGTCCTGGGAACAAATCATGAACTGGACACAAAGAACATTGAGCCAAAAACCAACAAAGCAGAAGGACACAACTGCTTATTTATTAAACAATGCTCTTACTTTCAGTCCAGGTTTATCTTAAAACAGCCTCATTGGGACCATTACCAGAGCAAATTACTGCTCAACATGAATAAATGTGGAGAAGTCTGTGTCTAAGCTTTTAAGTGGTTTGGGTTTTGGTGGGGTTTTTTTAACGTTTTAATGCGTTTTAAATTGTTTTTATTATTATGCACAGCTACATCATAGGGGCAATTCTCTACAGATGAGGCTGAGCTGAGATCTCTGTTGAAAGGTCAAGGCTTGCAAGTGTTACTAATTAGGGACACAGGCACAGAGTGAGTTATGTTTCCTCAGATAAGGAAAAGGGAAGAGAGCCTAGCTGTTGTTTAAAATTACATGAAATCATTTGTGCTTCTCCGTGGCTAGAGTTTAAAAATACCATGTAACAGATGTCCTGGTTCTGAAGCTGCTTTCTGCCCTGCCCTACAGGTGCAGAATCACAAAATAAAAGGCAGGTATGCACCAGGCTATTTCAAACTTCAGAAGAAAGCTTTTCTATCACAAAGGTTTTGTCAGTCTCCCAAGAAGAGGGGCTAATGTGGAATTTCTCCATCAGAATGCAGCTCAATGAATGAAATGTCAGTGTGGAGGAGGAGGTGGTGAGAATGCACCAGGCTCAGGGAAAGCAGGAGGTGATACACAAAAGCTGAAAAGTCTATTTTGTGAGGTCAGACAGGTGACAGTCGAGACCCACTGAATCAGAATGATCTCTTCAGGCTGCAATTCTCATCAGGGTGAGGGATGCTCTCTTTGAAGGAAAAAAAAAATGTTACAACTATTACACGGTACAGCTGGTACTCAAGTGTAACTGGAAATGAGAACAAAAGTTCATCACTGCTGGCACCTGCCTTTCTTTACAATATCAGAATATCCCTGAGAATATTTGGAATTTGGGGACCAATGGCCTCTACTAACAAAATGAAACAAAGCTTATTGAAAAGGTAATGTTAATGTTAAAAAGACCCCCACGACTTGATGGAGAATTAAAGTTAATTTGTTCATTCCAAATCACAAGTTAACCCAGCAGGTTGAGACTCACCCCTAAGACAAACACCCACACCTGAGCTGCTGTTATTGAGGTGATGAAGACTATGATAATTTACAGAAGGGAATGCAGAGGTTGCACTCCTGACAGCTTCACATTGCTTTGTCTAAATTAATAAAAACTCTGAATAAAAGCCATCAAGTCCAGCTGTACAGTCTCACACTTAACTTTTCCATTAGTGTCACTGGCCTCCCAGGGGTCTCTTCTTGAGCTTCATATGTTTATGGACAAGACATAAATGACCCTGTATGCATCAGCTAGTCTCAGTGAGCATCTCCCTCCCTCTCCTCCTCTGCTATCCATCAAAACTCTTCCCTGTGATTACACCACAGGCCAGAAGCACAGTCACACCTTGAAATGCCAAATGAAAGGCCCACCAGCTAATCTGGGAAAGCTTATTCATGCAGGCTCGGTGTGAAGCAGGGCCACAGCAGCTGATGAGGCTGCTGCACCTGCGAGTGTGAGTGGCACAAGAGCCTCTTGCAGACAGATCCCTCCCTCTTTCCACCCTGCTTTTCCTCTTCCCTGCCCAGCAGGCAGGGAGTTTATGAGAAACTGGGGGTGTGCTCGATGAAGGCACACACAGGATGTGTGAGATAATAAACCTCTCACCTCCACTCGAGGCACAGCTCCTGTGGTGAGGCTCGGGATGCGCTGCTCAGGCTCAGGGATTCTTGCTCAGCCCGGGATGGGGTCAGCAGGCTGCCTGGGGAACAAACACAGGTAACTCTGCAATTAAAATCACCACTGACAATATCTCTGTATTCTCATGGTTTGATTTAGTTTGTCACTGCAGCTCGAAAGATCAAACAATCAACAAGAGATGCTGTCAAGTGGGTGTTTCCCAATTATATTAAAATGTTTGTTTCTAGAGTTGTACTTGGGTCCTTAAAGGAATTTCAAGAAGTCTCTGAGAAAAAAATGCTTTTCAAACAGGCCTGAAATTCAGAACAAACTGAGCTTGGCTGCTCCCAGCCACAATTATGCTGAGGGACAAGAATTACCCTTCAGAATGCTGCCTGCTGCTCTGGTGGGCAGCCTGTCTGTGGCATTTACTGTTAACTGCATCCTGATGGGTTTATGATGTGGACAAACAAGCCCTAAAGAGCAAAACATGCCCATAGAAACTCATTTCCAGGGTGACCTATGGCAGGATTGAAGTGAGGTCTCCAAAGGTGAAAGGGGAGTGTATCTATCAACTGTTCTCCTCAGCTCATATCCAATATAATTAATTGCCAAATCAGTCTATGGACACAAGATAATGAAATACTATTTATTGATTTGCATTTTCATTGAAAGGGAGAGGAAAAAAAGCCAATCAAGCTGGTTTGGTGTGGAAATTTCAAAGTATTTGTCTCACGCATAGATAATACATTGAGGTTTTATTGACTGTAATAAAACCTTGCAGACCATAAATATAGGGCTTTTTCCTTTCTACAAAAGGAAATAAATTTCAGCACAACAAAGCATGTGTTAGAGATTCTGAAATGATCCTCTCCACACATGTATTTCAATGTGTCTGTTCATTTTCTCTCATGGCACTTGCAAGAGACTTAAACTAAATTGAAATAAAAGACAATATCCATTTAAAATTAAATGCACCCCATGTTAACACAGTGTCAAAATACCTGTCTACACTGAAGGAGGCCTTTCAGGCAGAAAAACCTCAGAGGAAAAGTTTGGTTAAGTAGCCTAATTAAGGGCTAAAGTAACTCTAAAACAAATATTGGACATATATCAAAATTCAACATTATTAAAATTCTGCTTATTAAAATTTCTTTATAAAAAGAAAACTTCGGGAAAAAAAGAAAAAAGCACATATTTTAAACTAGCTTAATAGACTGTTCTCTACTATAAATATAACTGTTTGTCAAGATAATTATGCAAGCAGGCCTAGATTTTTATTGAAAATTCAGCAGTAGCAGGAAAATGCCAGAAAGAGGCAAACTCTCAGCACCAAACTCACAAAATTTTTTGCCACACTCCTCATTCTGTTTGGAGGCATCAACAAATACTGCAAAAGTTTCTGGAAAAATTTCCCCTTGTCCAAAGGAGTTTAAGGGGGAAAAAATTAAAGCACCCTCAGAATATTCAATACAGTAACAAATATCAGGATGGGATTAGTCCAATGAAAACTTTCACACAACCAGGACATCTCACTGTTTGCCTGGGCTTTAACAATTAAATATTTTTCTCTTTTGTTTTCTAAAATTTGCAATACTTTCTGCAGGCACAATTTTGCTTGACATGTTTTAGATTCCTGCACTGATTCTGAAGAAGCTGTACAAATACCCTGAAGTCTAGAGACACCCTCAAGACTCTGACTTCAATGCAAATTAGGTCTGTTTTTGAATGGGTACTGCATAAAATAGGTTATCATTGCGAATATTTGGAATTTGAAACTCTCTTCCCATTTTTGTCCCACAGAATTAGCATAACGTTTATTGCTCCAGTGAATATTCCCTTTATATTCCTCAGAATATTCATGGAAATTAAATGGAAGAGAGGTACAATCAGCTTCATTGAAAATTCAAATGAATGTTTTCTATTTTTGGCAACACTCCTCACACATCATTAAAAACCAAAACAGTTATTCTGTGCGAAATGCAAATACAAATAAACAAACAAGAAAAATGCCCTGGGACTCCCTCACCCTGCCACTGAAACTGTCCCTTCCTGCCATCCAGGAGGAAGATTCCATGATGACACAGGAGCCACATCTTTTTGGGGCTTGCTGCTCCCAAGAGATTTGGTTGATGTGGGGCTGCAGCTTCCAGAAGAAAAAAGGGTTGAGGATACAAAATCATTGCACAAAACAAGTTGATACCAGAAAGAAACGCAACCTACTCCTCCCCTTATTAATTTCCTTCTCCCCTGTCAGCTGCGTGTCATGTACAATGGGAAGGTGCCTAAAAATGGCAAAAAAGATATTTAAAAAATTAATTTTATGGTGGGGTGATCCTCTCCAAAAGAAAGTTGCAAAATAAGTGGTTGCATAAAGTCATCCAAGTGATTTTATTTTTTTTCTAACTTCTGCTCCTTAAAAATTGCTGCTCTCTTCAGACACCACTTCTCACAGTAACACCAAAACTATCTTTTCACATTAGGACTTGAAATCCCTTCCACTGTAAATGGACTGAGCCCAATGATGAGGTCCAGGGAAGCGGCACATTTGGGTTTTACACTTAAGGGAGGGGAAAAATTATGCAGCACCTTATCCTGGCCAAAATCAGGTCAAAACAGGTGGCAACAACATCACCAGTTCAGCCCATGAGAGGCACAACCAGCTGCACACTGAAAATCAGCTCCCAGCCTGCCCAGAGTGACAGGAGGGCACAGCCTGGGGACACCTGTGTGTCACAGGTTGGAGCAGGAAGGAGCAGAGAGCTGCTCTTCCAAACCAGCAGGACATTCTCCACAGACAAATCACCCCCTCTACATGCAGACCCACCTCTCCTAACCTCAGTGAGCACAAATCACCTTTAATTTCTTCTCCCTGAAGATTTATTTTGGCTTAAAAGGTGAAATATTAGGAGAACACCTCACTCAATTCAGTGGAGGCCACTCTGTTGGCACCAGTAGCCAAGAGAGGCTGCCAGTGCTCCATCTGAAATGTCAATACATCATTTCAAATGTTCTCACTCAGAGCTGCTTGAAACATCCAAAGGCAGCAAAATCAAAGGGAATGCTCTCCCTTTCTAAGGGAAAAAAAAGAAAGAAAATTAGTGAAAATAGAAAGGCAATTAAGTTTCCCCCTAGATGCAGCCCCTTCACATTAAGAGGGTGATACCTTAAAAGGCAGTGAAGAGGGAGGCAGTGTGTGTTTCAGACAAGTTAAGTGAGGAGTCCAGGCCAGAGTGATAGGCCTGTCATGCAGGAAATTCAGCATTTGAACTAAGAGTTAGAAATTAGAAATGAGCTGGAGGCCAAATTAGTTCTCTGTGCTCATTGTCCACCCAAGAGAAGAGCACCCAGAAATCACAATACTGGCAAAGCATTCTCATGCTCCTCTCCTGAGGGATTATCTACAGAGCTTTTGCTTTGGGTCTCATCAAAATATTAATTATGAGTAAAAAAGACAGCCCAGCCAGGACCTGCAGCTGCTCCTGGCCTAGAAACCAGATTAAAAGTAAATAAAATTCAGTGCCTGGGGACAGAGGTTTCTTCAGGCATCTCTCCTGGCCCAGGCAGAGAGCAAAGATCCTGTCTTGGCATTTCCACCCTACCAAAGTGGTACCAAGGGCACCCAGGGGCTGGCATGGGAGGAGCTGCACAATTCTGAAATATTCCCTCGTTCTCTCTTCCTCTTTTCCATGAGAGCCTCACTTTCCCAGGCCTCTTTCATCTTCTTTTCCCTAAAAAGCCAGTCAGGAGCACAGCTGGGATGCAGGGCCTGAGACTCTTTGGGCCTTCCACCCTCTCTGAGAGCAACCAGGGATGCTGTGATGTCAAACCTACAGAGACAGGGACAGGAAATCTGTACCCTCCACCAGGCCAGCCAGCTTCACTTAAAAGAGAAAACCCCTGGGAAACAGAAAATTCTGCACAGAATAAAGATCCAGAAATTCAAACAAAAGTTCCCTTTGGGTTATTTTTCCCAATGCTCTCTATGTACTTGCCCAAAGCCTGAGACCGCTGAAATTCATGTGGTATTTGGGAAGGATGCAAAAATGAGCACAGACGAACCAAATATCATGCAAAAATCTCTGTTTCTGGTAAGAGTTTATATTGCCTGTCATTTTTATCTGGGTAGGAAATTATCTACAGCTTTAATGTGAGATTAATGGAGCTGAGCTCTTCTGGATCGTTGACGCTGGCTACCATGCTGCATAGATATTTTTGTACTGAAACTATATTAAATCAACAATAAGCCCTCCATTTGGCATAAATTTCACAAGCACTTCTAAAAAACCAAAAGGAAATACTTCATAAAATTAAATAAAAGTTCAATAATTTAAAAAATAATAATATTTGAGGAGCAAGGGAAAAAATAAATTATTTATATTGAATATATGTATCCATATTCTGAGCATGAATTCTTTGATGTTATGAATGCTTATAATCTAGGAATAATATGACTTCTTTTAAACTTCATCCAACAGCCTTAAGCACAAAAGTACTTTTGTTCCTGCTTGTTCTGTTTGTCATTTTTACCCATCGTGAGCATATCTATTATCCCACAGTACTAAAAGTTTCTAATAGTTTTTTGTTTTTCCTTCTAGAGAAACTACCAGAAATATAATGAACTTTTAAAAGGTGAACTTTTCGCTTCTTACTGACCATTTGTGTAAAAATTAATCATATTTCAATTGTTCCAAAGGAAAAAAAAAAAACCCACAAACCTTTTTATCAAATTCAACATTCTCTTAAAATAATGCTTCCAAATATTACTCGAAACCTTCAACTTTTTTGTTCCATTTTCACAAGGTTTGAGGTAAAAATTCCCAGAGATGAATGGTATCTCAAGGTAAGAAGACAATGGCCACAGAGCACACAGTGATTGAAAGGCAGATGAATATCTAAAAGCTTTTATCACAGCTTTATTTGCTGCTTTCCCCCTCAGGCTTCTTTTGCAAAGTTTCCTCGATGCAAAAAGTGACAAAATGAAAAGGATGGCTCATTCTAAGTGATTTTCCTTTGAAGAGTTTTATACTGGCTGAAGCCCCATCCTGAAACTGTCCCTACCCTGGCAAATGCAGGAATAAATGTAAACTGCAGGAACTGGAATATTGCAGGAATTTCAATACAGTGCAACACCACCACTGCACTGACACCAGTAGGAAACCTGATGAACTGCCAATGGATTTGAAAATTGATGTTCTTATTAAAGCTCCTGATGCTGGTGGGATCAGCCAATGTGGTTTAATTCAAAGGATATTTTAAAGATTTTCTTTCTAAGCTGCAAATTCATGCAGTTTCCAGGCTTTTTTTTTTTTTCCAAAGGTTTATTGATGTCTTTTGGGATTTTTTTACACATCTAGTTTTCTTTCTCTCTCTTTTTTTTTTTTTTGGTCTTCTTTCTGCTACCAAATTCAATAATGGTATCAAGACCCATTTTGGTTTTCCCTTTTCTGAATTTTCTTTGCTTTTTCTTTTATGAAATAATCTTTACTGCTATTTTATAAAAAAGCAACTCGTACAACCCATCATTTCTCACAATAATGGACTAAGATTCCCATTTCACAAAAGTGTGATTTAAACATAGCTCTTTTCCCCCAAAAGCTCCAGCAGTGGTTTTTGTACTGCATCAGTTCCTCGGGCCCCAGTTGGGCTGGAGTTAAGATCTGTGCAAACACACAAATGCAGGGGGTTCATCTTTGAAGTGGTCACTCAGCATCACCCAATAAAGGACTATCAAAAAGGAAAAGTGCTTTTGAATATTTCCTCATTTCCATGTGGTGCAGAAGCACACCAGCCTTTGCTTCATATTAAGACACCCTTCAAAGCTACAAAAGTTAAAACATTTCTTAATGCTGTATACACTGAGACAATTGGACAATACTTCAAAGCTCTTGGGTTTAAATCTTTTGGTATCACTAATCTTCAAGTAAAAAGTATTTATACAACATTGTCAAACAAAAGTTATTTTGCAGCTAATCTGACATAGTTTTGGAACAGAAGATAATAAAAATCTATTGCATCCTGTTTATTTTCTGTAAAGGGTGAAACGTGATCAGATGGGGCGTTTTAGCTCTGAAAAACCTTGAAAACATTGACAATGTTTACATGATTGCAATATCGAGTATTTATCAGCTCTAAAGCAGCAAAGGTGCAGAATAAAGTTCAACAAGCTCTCCAAAAGAGTGCAGGAAAGGATCAGATTAGGCCAGCAGAATATTTATCAAGCTCTGAGACCCATGAGCCACTCCTGATGAACCAGAAACACTAAGATGTATTCTATGAATTCATATGATAGAGAAACACTCTGAAAAATTAAGATTATGTTCTGCCCAGCAGCCTCTTACTAAGAGCAAAGAAACTTATTGCTGCCTGTTACTTGGCTGGGAGCTGGAAGTCCTTTCATTAATTCATTCAGCTACTACCGAGAAGTTTGTGTGAGCATTTTCCACGAGGTTGGGAAGTGTTCAATCACCAGCCTTTTAGTATTCATTTCCTTCTAATTCAGGTGCCTTAGAATGAGAGGTAAATGCTGCCATGCCAGTAAATGTTCAGTCTTTCCTTTCCTGCATCACCTCCCACTCTCGTCACAGCCAAAGACTGATGGAAAATCAGCCTGAAAAAATGGCATAAAAGCCACCACAGCCTGCCTGTCCCTGCTGCTTATGATCCCTGGAAATATCACAGCTGGTTTATTTAATTTTTTTTTTTTTTATTCCATGGTGAGTTTTAATCCATGTTTTGGGAAGCTTCTTTTCTGGGTACATCATTAGTTTTATGAAGTAAAATCATTAACTTCACTCTGTGATGTACTAGATTTTAAAGAAGCCACTAATTAATGAACCAGAGAAATGGACAGGACACTGGGTGAATACACATGAAACTCAAAGAGCTGAGTTTTCAATTTAATCAATGACAAAAGTGTTGCACTCCAAAACCGTTTTTCAAGCTTTCCTTCAACAACCACCTCCTCTTAAAAAGCAGATCTGAATCTGATGTGTTGTCAAACTGTTTGACATTGAAAGCAACTTAGAAAAATAAGATTTCAACATTATTTTTTTGACCTGGATATTTACCCTGGGACAGAAGCACATAGGAGCTGGAAGTTTTGAGTTTAATAACCCACTGGCCATCTCCATTTCAGGAGGGCAAGAACTTGTTGAAATCAAAAAGTCACAACCATAAAACTTTGTTACACATATTTGATCCAGTCTTGTTGGGATTGCAAGGAAATAAAATGAAAAAACAACAAAAATATTGTCAGGACAGTTAAACACTTTGGTTCTACCCAACTACCAAACATATTCAATGTAATTTTTTATGGGTACTTAGAAAATATTACTTTCTCCATACAGTTCATATATTCCACAGTTGTCTGAATACTAATTCCTATTTAAATCAGTAATTTTGATTTCATAAATAAAATACAACACTAACAAACAAAGATACAGTTTTTCTGAGTAGAGACTATAGAAGCACCAAAGTAGCTTCTATTGTTTAGTTCCATTTTCTGTTTTTCCAGTGAGTTAAGCAGATCCTAAGTGTCACTGAAAGTGACTTTTGAAACCCATGCAAGAATGTCAGCAACTCTACTGTTTGTATATAATTTTCTACATCCTGAAAACAGTAATTTACATAGAAGTAGGACTGAAATGTCATGACATGGCAGAATTACAATTGCTTGGATGTTTAAACTGTGCTTTTCCTGGTTTTGAAGGTATTTTGGTTCTTTTAAAGATGAGATTATAGCCTAAATTCCTGAGGTTTATGAAGATTACTTTTGGTAGAATTGCCAAAATTCTTATAGTTTTTTAGCAGCAAAAGTTTAACAATTACATCATCAATAGAAACAAAACAAACCTTAAGCTGAATTCCAGCTTCACTTCTGGAACAAAGAAAAACAGATTTCAGTTTCACTTAAATATTGCAAGTTGGAATGAACAGAATCAGAAAATCACCAAGATTTGAAGAGACCTTTAAGATCATCCAGTCCAATTGTCCACCCAGCACTGCCCCTGTAGCCTCATAACACATGAACACTGAAAAAATTTTGTCTAATATCTAACCTGAATTTCCCCTGTTTCATCTTAAGGCCATTTCCTCACATCCTCTCACTGAAGGCACAGAAGAAGAGAAGGAAAACTCTTTTTATGTAGTCAGTAAAGAATTTAAAAAACCCCCTCAGCTCAGCACAACCTTCATTTGAAAAGGGCAGAAATAATCAAAACAGCAAGAAGAGTAGCAAACTTTTCCAGATATTTCTCTGGCTAATGAAGTGAGAGGTGAACTAAACTGTCTGAAATGTATTTTGCCATAAAATTGTGTCCTGGAACAATCTCCTGCCAAATGAGAAGATAACAACAGGGGCCCAGAAGGATTTGTTGCCGTGGCTGATTTTGTTTAACGGGTTCATACAAATTGTTTGGAAAAATGAAAGTGGCTGTAGGTTGTCAAAAGCTGCAGATTTATTAAAAAGAGCAATAAAAGATGGAACCCTATCAGGGGTAGGAAATAAACACAAAGAACCTGAATAGGGGAGGACAATGGGGATTGAGAGATCATGTGCAGTGTCAGGAGATATGATATAATGCCTTTAGGGAGGCCCAGCAAAGGATTAAAAATAACTCAAGTTTGACAAGTCACAGAGAAGATGAATCATGGCTAATGACAAAAAGAAGCAGCACGCAGACAGGATCACACAATTTGTGTCACGCAGCAGCAAGGAAGCCAAAAGGTCAGCGAAGAATTGGGAAGTGAATCAGGCAGTTCTCATCAAATAAACAGTTTTCAACTTTTAGGAGAGCATTTGCAGACTTTGTGTGCTTTTAAAAGAGAACAGTGATTTTTTTTTTTTTTTTTTATTTTTTTTTTGAGAAAATTCATCTTCAACCTTGCCAGGATTTTCCTCTTTTTTGCTATCAAGGCTGCATAACACAGTTGGAGAAAACAACAGTTGGAATAAACACCTAAAACAAGAACTTGTGATGAAAGGGAATTGCAGTGAAATTCCTCTTCTCTCTTTTGGTAGATTATCTATTTAAGAGACTGCTTTGCAAAATGTTCACTCTGTTGCAGTCAATTTCTTTGGGAACATTTATTTTATAGCAGGGAAAAGGGGGAAAGAAAGGGGGGAAAGCAATGCTCACAAATCTCTGAAAAGGGAAATGTGCCACTGCCATAACAGGCAGAGCAACAAACAAGCTCTGAGAATTTGACAGTGAGAAGATAAAAATGCTCCATGCAGCAAAATTCTAGGACTCTCATATTTTCAAACCCATGCACAAAAATAGATTCTTACCACCTCTTGAAAGCCCAGTTTTTTCAGAACTCTTCTTGCCATTTTCTATAGCGCTCGCCCTCAGGGCTTAGTCCTGTATTCCACTATAATAATTCTCAATAACTACATGTTGTAAAGTCATGATTACACCACAGATTGAACTATTTTTACTTATTACACCAATTATAAATATCTCTTATGGTGAAATCATACTAAAAAAGATACTAAAAACCAAATTTTTCAATTGTCAAATTATGGTTAAAGTACTTTCATCAGAGTAGCAAGACTTTCTTTTATTTTTTTTTTTTCCCTTAAAAAGAGATGCACTGGTTATGTGACTTATAATTTTGAAGTAAAACAACTTCTCTTTCTGAAGTGACTAGCCTGTGTTGTATTAGCATTTTTTTTTCTGGGCAAAATTAAGACTAAAAGTTTGCTCCAATTAGGAAAAAAACCCCAAAACTTCAATTCTCCATCCTTATAGGTAGAGTGACAACCACACAACACCTGCACATATTTAGGTCATTTTGCCATCTTTCCCACAACTTCCAAGGACATTCCTGTGGCTCAAAATATATATATGTTATATATATATATATATATATAAATGATAAGCAATCAATTAAATCTTTCACATAATTAAAAAGTTATCATGATACTTTAAGGACTGCAATATTGTTAAATATGCTAAGGAAAAAAGTCAATTAATTTAAAAATAAGGCACTAGAGAGTGAAAGTAGAAGTTCTCTGCCGTGAGTTCTGCATTCTGGCAGAGCACCTTGATTCATTGAAACAACATTTTCCTAACAGAAAGAAACAATAACTGGAGAATGTACAGGAATTTCAAATTCAGTTACTATTTCTAGAGAGCTACAATTACAAACATTGAAATTAAGATTGTAATTCAACTTCAGGTAAGGGAAAACCAGCCAGGGAGGTGGCTCTGGACACACTCTTTGCAAGGGTCCATTCAGAGCTCTCAGTTCTTTGGTGATACAAAAATCATCAGTAACACTCTTATGTCTATGAATTTTGTCTTGAACAGGGCTCAGGCAGATTGTCCTTTTAAAGCTCCATCAATAAATAACTTCTTTAATTCCTCTGCTCTGGAGTTAAATCTTGGATCCTTACCCAGAATAAAGAGAACTGCAGCAACACAGCTAAAAGCCATCATAATATTCCTTTAATGAACGCAAACTTTATTGACTGGGGGGAAATAAAACACAAAATGAATCCATTTGTGCATTTCAGTGCTAATGCTGTACAGGCTAAGCCTAAAGAGAACTTGGGGATAATCTGTGCTTTTAATTTGTGTGAGGGGAGTTTTGGCACAATCCAGGGGTCAAGTTTTATTTTTGTTTCAATTCACAGCACAGCAGACTTGAGTAACTCAATAATTTTTTTTTGTATTTACTTATTTGGTTTCCAAATCTGGCACAGGGCAGACCCTGGCTTCTCTTCACAGAACCATCCCCCAGAACATTTTCACCTATGCCCACTTTACCAGTCTATGTGACCCTATGATCCAAAATCAGGAAATTCAGCAAGAAAACAGAGGGGAAAAGTTGATCTTTCAAATTTATCCTGCAGCTACACCTCAGGTCTCAATGTAAAGCTGTCTCCTTGAGTCCCACCTGACTGCAAATTCTCATTAACACTTGGCAATTTAAACAACTGCAGTTGTAATTTCACGAGAAGATTTGGCATTAACAAGAGACCAAGGGATAAATAAAGGAAATGGAGAAGTTTTTTTTTCATCCTTGCTTCTCTTAGGGTTTTTTTCTTCACTGTTTAATGCCACCTTCCATTGTACACATTCAGTTGTCCCCCAGCCTTGCCCAGGATGGTTACAACTAAAAAGAAGTTCCTGAAACTGAACACACACATCTGTGCCAAGAGAAGTTTCTATACTGATGCAGAGTCACTTACTGTCCTGAAAACTTGAATTTTAGCCCTTTTCAAGGGCTATAATTCTGGACCAAATTATGGCACTATGTTTAAATAATTTGTCCCAATTGTTTAGAAAATTGTGTTTAAGAATTTACTGAAATTACTGGGAAGGTGGGAAAGGCAACAGTTATGATTGTTAAATTCTACTTCATATCAAGTGACTTGGCAGTACAATCCTGTCACTTGTATAAACACAAAAGAGGATGCAACACATGAAGCTTAAAGACCAATCCTGTGAGAATTACTGGAATGACTTTGAAGAGAACAAAACTGGCACTGGATGAAAAATGAGCCTAAACTTTAACACTGCGTCTAAGGTATATTAAATATTGGTCCCGTTTCACTGTCAGCATAGAAGCTGCTAAAAGAATTACCACTCGAGGTGCAAGGAATCGGGTGCCCTTTTGCCCCAGGGGATGCAAAGGAGAATTATTGAAATCTGATGACAACAAGCAGATGAAGTGAGACGCTCTCAGCTCAACACTGGCTATGACAAGCCTCTGTTCAAAAAACTGGTGATAGGCGAAATCAGATGAGCCTCAGCCCTAACCAATACCAAGTCCAGTTTTTGCTTCTTTTTACATTGTTAACTAGGAAAAAAAAGGTTTCTTAGGCTAACATATCTTTATTATCTACTTTCTAACTCTTTTAAGGGGATGTTTTCCTCAGCTGTTGGGACAAACCCTGCTCATGCAAAAAATAAGACATGTTCTTTATAAAACTTTTTTTTAATCTACTGAATGGATGTTTTAAAATAGCTGCTGCCTCCCTTTCTCATTAGAGCTGGCCAAGTTCTGTGCAACTGATTGCTTTATTGTGGAGTCCAGCTTTTGGCTCCCTGGTGCCAAAAGGCATAATAGATAAACAGCTGGAGCATTCTCTTCACTTGGAGATTACATTTGCCAAGAATGCTTTTGACTGTGAAAGCAAACACACACACAGACACGCACAGACAGGCACACCAGGGAGAGGCTGAGAAAATCATCTCTGCAAAGCTGTAAACACTGCTCAGCCCTTCTTTTGGGATGCTCTGTTACAATTAAGACTGGGCAGTGGAAGCAACTCGTAGTGTGGGAGAAAAACCACGCACAGAGGTGGAAAATGAATTCCCTAAGATCATAAAGAGCAGCTACAGCACAGAAAGGAATGGAAGGCAGCAAGACCATACTCTGATTTCCACACCATCCATTCATTCTCTCCCTGTTCCTGGGAATTTTGGGTATGCATTTAATTCCACGTGGATTCTGCCTCAGGTTCAGTGCACATTTACTGCTATGTATATCCCCACACATGTAGGCTATGAAAAAGGACTTAGTTTAGAAAACTTCCATATGCTACAAGCTGAAATCTTTAGGAAAGGAGAAGCAATGACATCGAGAAGAAATTGAGTCAATGCAACCAATGTGATACAGGATTTTATTTAGCAGCCTAAACAAGCCAATCACTGTGGCAGCAATCAAGACCAAAAAAAGATGGGAAGATGTGAGAGCTTGGATTTAGGATCCTGGGAGCAAGGTCTGGAGATCATTTCTGTGTAGTCAAAGATGACATGCAAGCAAGGTGTCTCAGTCACTGAGAAGTGACTTCCAGCAGGAAAGGGTTGGGGTTAGATGAAGCCAAAATGAAGGTGTCACCCTAAACCCTTCACTGAGGAAACCTGCAGGGGTGGCAGGCAAGAAAATTCCAGGGAATTATGTAGGAAAGGATGGTTTGAAAAGAATTAAGGACAACCCGAAGGGCAGGAGCTACACGTAGCACACACAGAGAGGTCCATTAGGGAATTCAGAGGTGAGGAAGGAAATGCATAATTTTAAGAGTTGGAAACATCAAGATCAAGTTTAAAATTACTGCTGTTGGATGAGGCTTTGAGCAACCTGAGCCGGCTGAGGGTGTTCACTGCAAGGGAGGGGTTCTACCCTCAAAAGGCCCTTCCAACCCAACCTATCCCATGATTCCATGACAGATCCTCATAGGACTTTTACTGGGGAAAGAAGAAACCAGATTAGAAGAGGTTTGTGGGATGAGGAAGGTAAAATCTTGGCTAAACTTATCGGGAGGTTTAAGGACAGGCATTAAGTCCACCTGCCCCAAAGAGCTTACACTTTCCACAGTTCTTGCTCAGGCTGAGACTTTGCAGAGATCCAGATCCAGCCTTTGTTAATTCATGGATCAAACTCAGAGAGGAGCTCTGAGTGTGAAATATCTCATCCGGCCTGCAGCACTCCCCAGCCCTGAGACAGAAATAATAATAATGTGGTGAAATGGGATATGGCACACACCATCTGGCAGCTGTGCAAACAAGAAGAAGAACCCTATGAAGAACATTATTACACGTTTGGGGACCTGCTGATTACGTTGGATGTCTAAGGTTAGGCGTTTTGGTGTGTAAAACTTGAGAACGCAGTCTAAATCGTGGATAATTTAATAGGCTGCACATGGACTTCACCTCCAGTATATTAATTTCTTTCTTTTTTTTAATTCAACAATATATCCCTCTTTAAAAGACTTCAATGCTTTTATGGTGAACTGCTTAAGGTGTAGCTTCAAACATGAGAAGGTGAAAAAAAATAATTACTTTTCTGTAACAGTAGGAATATGTAAAATGGTCGGGTCCTATCAAGGTGTTCAGCATTGCCATAGAGCTGAGAGATCATATTTCAAATTAATCTATCACCTGCACAGATGGCAAATCCTCTTCCCCTTAGAAAGACCAAGGGGGTTTTTATTCATACCTTTTTGTCTTCTTCCCCCCACTTATGGAGGAGAACAACAGAAAGTGATTAAGGAGAGTGTGTTAATAAAAAAGCTCTTTAAATCAACAAGCTTATGGATTTTGAAGGACTGCCAGGAGAGTCATTAACAGAAAAATATTCAAAAGGTACTTAAACATGTTCTTTGACTTCAATAGATTTGTTTCTGTCACCTCACAAGAAAACAGAACAACAGAGAGCTCAGCCTCATCCCCTGACTGGTTCTGTGTGCTCAGCAGCGCATTTCAATTACCCACTCCAGCCTGCCTTTGCTGCCAGAATTCCCTCTCCATCCAAGAAACCCTCATCTTTCCTCCACCTATCTCACATGGACTACTCCTGCTGTTTGAATCTCTGTGACTTCTCACTTCTTTAAGCCATCTCTACCAGGGCAGGGTTATTTCATCACACATGACTTGTACATGGTCCCCTATGCATTCCAGCATTCCTTTTTCAAACTCCTCTCAGTGCCTCGTGCCAAATTCCTCATCTCTCTGAAATGCAGTGATGTGTGCATCAGGCTGGTGCTGCAGCAGATGGTACTTGGGAAAAGAGAGATCAAGTTCACAGATTAAATGGACCAATCTAAAATTGCAGATTATTAAGTTTTCCAGTTATGGAGGAGTTATTTCAATCAGGTGCCACAGTAACTTGGAAACAGACCTCGAGCATCTTGAACCTGTGGTCCTACAAATAACTGGCCTTAGCATCACCAAAATTTTTTTTTTCCTCTCAATTCCCCTATAAATGCAGGAATATTATCAGATAATACTGACTCCCCTGTTCTTTCATGCTGTCTCAGGATTTAAAAGCACATTGCTGCAGAATGTAGAGCTGTAGAAAATTTTTTTCTATGGAGTTGTGTTTACTCAGGTCTTCTGCCACCCCCACCACAATACCTTTACACCTTTTTTATATCTCCTAGCCTAATCCTTTGGTTTTCTGCATCATCTCATCCTTTCTGTGATTGTCATAATCCCTGCACCTTCCCTCCTCAATACTCAACTTTCCTTCCACTACTGCAGAAAATTTTGGGCTTGGCAAGGAACAGTTCCTGTTGTGACCATGTCTGTGCATCCTAATGACCACTGCTTTGCTCATGCCTAGCACCAACATGAACTGAGTCCCTCTTCTGATCCCAGCTGCTGACTGCCACAAAATTCTGTCAAACTTGGCATGTGGAGTGACTGCTTAAGCCTCATTTCCTTAGGAAACCAGCTAAAACATTTCACTTCCTTTCTCCAGGCTGGATTAAATAACTGCAAGCTGGATGGTGCAGCAGCAGGACAAACATGACCTGGTCAGGAACGGTGCCAGGGCTCACAGGTGCTTCTCTCCCAGCCTAAGGAAAACAGCTCAGGGTGTTGACTCGCCTTTCAGCCCTCAGATTCTCCTAATTGCTCCATGAATTATTCACCCCAGCTTGCTCTTCCCTCCCTCGCTCCTCTCACACCTACCTTGCACTGAATTTGTGTTCAACACCTTCCCCCGAAGCACCAACGAGAACAAAATCAAAAAGTTTGCTCCCGTTTCCACAGCATCAAGGACAGTCCCTTCCACAACACCTGGAAAACACAAAGAAGCAATTGGAAGTCCTCAATGATGAATGAACACGTCGTAATAATCCGGGTACCACTGCAATTTATGAAATATCCTGCAGGGGAAGGATGGACCTGCTCTAATGCTGGAGAAGAGCTGAAATTGTTCAAGTATTTGTGACAAATACAAAAGGAGGATGGGTGAGAATCACAAGCTGACACAGCACTGGGTTCATTGGCCCTTAATTTAACTGGGAAAAACACTTTTTTTTTTGCTGTACAATATATTACTTTAAAATACACAGAGCCTGTATTACCATAGCTTTTCTCCCACTGAATCCAGCAAAATAAACGGCATTTGAAGTTACCTTCTTAGTAGCACTCAAAGCCTAAGATAATATCCAGACAGAATATTGAAACCAAGGATCTGAGCTGCTTGAACCAGTCCAAAAGTTGAAAGAAATAAATTAAATGTTGGCTATAAAATTCTGGTTTTTAAACAGCAGACTTTGTACATGCGAGGCTGGAAAAAACAGCAGCTCTGCTTCCCCAGATCCTGCCAGGGAAATATTTCAGAGAGGTTACAAATCTTAATTGACCACAGCAGCACATGTCAGGAAAGGTAAGCAGTGTCACTTGTGTGCCAGGGAGGAGGAAAGGAGGACAATGGGAAGGAGCAAGAGGTCAAGCCTGGGCAGCAGGACAGCCTGGATTAACAGCCAGGCATTGCTGGATCTCAATCCAAGCTTGAAAATCACAGCTTTGACAACAAACAAAAAAACTGGTGGTCAAATGTGATTGAATTTGAGAGACTGTTCTATAATCAGTCGTGACAAGGTTAATTCTCCTAAACTCTCACTAGCAGATGCTAATCTACCCTGGAATTCATCCATGATTCCAGGATAATTATGAATGCAAGTCTCCAAAAGCAGTTTCTCAGTCAAGAATTGTGCACAGCCTTCTTTTTTCATTCATTTGCTCTGCCTCCCAAAGTAATGAGGGACACACACACACAAACAAAACCTTTAGAAAACACCTCACAATAAATCTAAAACATAAGTAACATCATAGCTGGGAGAGGTGATGACTATTCAGATGAATTTTAAAGGAATTTGAGCTCAACGTATTTTGGACAAACTTTTATACTTGGGGGGGGGAACAAAAACAAACAAACAAAAACAAAAACAAAAACAAAACCCAAAACCAAAACAAACCAACAAACAAAAAACAAACAAAAAAAAAGCAAATCAAAACACCAAAAAATGACATCCCAGAAATCCAATCAACACACAAAAACATATTCCCTATAAGGCTTCTACCGATGTTTGGAGAAATAATACTATTGTGAGTTGAAATCCCAGTGCCATAAAGTCCTGCATAAAAGATAAATGAAGGAAGAAACAGGTAGAGAAATTAGCAAGAATATTAAATTCCAGAATAAAAAAACCCCATAATTTAAATTATGGAATTAAACGAGAATGGGAGACACAGGGTCATAAGCTGTTTTTCCTGCTGGTGGACTGATGTCAGTGAAACACCTTTATAAATGGAAAAGCCCAGCATTTTTTTTTCCTTAAAATGTAAATTCTTTGCTGCCTGTTCTGGAGGGATCACCCTCACTCTGTGTTCAACAGACACAGGGATTTCACACCAAGCACAACATGTGAGAGCAAAAGAACAAACTCCAAAATCCTGAAATCTCCTGCAGGGAGACCATCATAGCATGAGAAGCTTTTCCAATTTGGTTGCAGTCATTCTGAGAATAAAATGATTGGGATTGGAGCATGGCTGTTTAATTTCCCTAACAGAAGTCACCAAGTTGTTTTTTCTGAAGTTTTTTGCATTTTTCTTGGCCTCTTTCCCTCACTGGCCATGAAAAATATAAGCCCTCCCTAAGATGAAACACTCAGAGCACCTGTGAACTCTGTTCAGTCCATTCTTCCACTGAAGCATTTTTTGAGGTATTTTCTCTTATATCCCTGGATTAGAGAAAAATCACCGAAATTTAGATAATCTTTAAAATTTCAGCTTTGCTTTCAAGTTAATTTAAAGCAGGGGAATGAATTTCAAAGTAGTTTGGGAGAGGAGAAGAGAGAGAAAGAGAGGATGGGGCTGAGAAAAAAACTAATCAAACTTTGTTTCTTTAGGACATAAGCCTAAAAAAGTATTTTTTGGGAAGCTGGTTTCAGGACACAAGGTTAGAGTTTGGGCTCTGTAAGAAGCAGAATTAGCTTAAGAAACAAACTGAACCTAACAACTAAAAACCCAGTTGTTCTTCAAAGTAATTTGAGAATCACAATGAAAAAGAAAAAAAAACGGGGATGGGGGAACCCCAAAACACCCAAACAAATAAACCTCACCTTTCCACCCTTTCTAAAAAGAATTAAGACTCTCCAAAGGTTCTTGTGGTGTCACCTGTGCTTTCTCAAAGTATTTTGTTCTGAGTGTTTTTTATTTGTCAGAATGTGAGGGAAGGGAGAAAATGTGCACAGATATGGATTTGAGAGGCAGGAAAACAGGCAGAGAATGAAGAACTCAATGCCTGGAGCTGAATAAAGCAGCATCTACCCAAGCATGGTTACAATATTGTTATTTCTGCAGTCAAATAAGCAATGGGTTGCCCGGCATCAAACAGAAAAAACTGATAATGGAGAGGTGGGAACCTGCAGAGATTTCTTTTACAGACTTTAAATAATTTCATTTCAGTGGCATTGAGGTCCGTAAAGCATAAATCCAAGAATACATCTCTAATTAAGTGATAAAGCTAATTGGATCCAAGTTTATTTCCTGATTGGAGCCTGCACTGCTGAGATAAATGCCAAGGAAAAGCTGAGGGAAGGATTTCTCTTCGTGAAGCTTCTGTTGAGGGACAAGCCATGATTTGATCACAACACTATTTTGAATGTTTAAGATGCTTTGAAACAACAGAGGTGACATTACATCCATCAGTTAAAGAGATGTAAAAAGCAAGTGAGCTGATACATGACCATCGCTGGATTCCTGAGCTCTGAGGCTTTTGGTGTTTCAAAATCTGAATGAATGAGGGCCCACTGAAATACAAAGAGGTGCTGTGCTCTCTGTATATTAAATAAATCAAACTTCCATTTTTCTGGTTAAAAAATAACACAAAAATAAATTAAAACCACCACAAACAAACAAATCACCCACAAGCCCAAAACTTTCTGGCATTAATCAGAGTCAAACAAATAGTTTAAGCACATTTCTCAAGTAGGTACTGACTCTTTTTGTGGAAAATCTAATTTGATTTTACTCAGGATGAAAAAGCAGAAAGCCAGGGAGGAAGCTGATCCAGTTAGTATTTTGTTTAAGGACAACATCTCCTTTCAAGTGCAAAAATGGTGTCATTGACTTTGATACTAAATCATCTCACAGGATTGCATCAAAGTGCTGAATTAATTGCAGAGTCAACCCCTAAATCTCCAGGTGTAACAGCAGGAAAGCAAACGTGGATGTAAAAGAACTGCAGCAGAAATGTCTGCCCAGGTCTAAAGGATTGGCTCTGAGAAGTCGAATTTTCCCAGAGGTCTCCGTAAGGGGTTAACTCAGATGCCGAGCAAATATAATTTAGATGTCAACATTGTTAATTATTTAATTGCTCATAAAAGCACAATTGGTGCACTCTCAGCTATGAATGACATCTCATTCCCAAGGCAAAGCTGGGGGGAAGGGAGGTTTGCTTTGGGAAAGATCTCAGTTTGTTTTGCCTTTTTATCCTCCCTCACAACTGTCCCAAACTCCCAACAGGGAAACTCTTCCCACAAAACCCCTTGGAGACCCCATGGATTCACCCACTCCCCCAGAAGGGCCCAGGAGTGTGAAAATCTCTGATTCTTATCCAGGGGGAAAAAGCCATCAACAACATCATTTTTTTTTGTTAGGTGTGATATCATCTGGCCAGCAACAATTAGATATTTCTTGGAGAAATTACTCTACCCCACAGATCTCCCATTCTGCATTTATCCTTCTGTGCTCATCCTGAACGTGGTGTATTGTTTTGTCACACCTCTCATTTGGTCTGATTTTTAAACACCTCTAAGCTGAATTAAAAAAATACTCCATGCTGGTGGAAACTGTTTTTCTCAAATAATTTTGTTCGTAACTGAAACAGCAATTTTCACAGAACAACTCATTGAAAAAAAATATTTCCTTTAACAAGACATCTGGAGATGTGTACTTAAGATAAATATTTCATCTTCAAAAAATGTGAAAGCCAAAAATTGAAAAAAATTACATTTTTCTCTTCTATGATATTCATGACTCTTTGGCTGGGAGAAAGTGCCTGGATATCTGCTATAGTTATTTCCACACATGCATAACTCTGAAATTCATTTTTTTGTGGTTATCAGACCTGCCTTTGTGCCACATTGTAGGACATTGTATAGATTTATTCCACACTTAACAGGACTTTATTAATAGACTTGTCAAAGAAATCCAAACTAAACCACAAAACAAAAAAAACCCTGTGGTTGTTAGGTTGATTTAAAATCAAGTATGATTTTTTTTCAAAACTCCAGTTGAAGTTTTTTGGAAAGAAATTATTAGCAATTTCAAAATATATTTTTAAAATTTCAAGTGAAATGGCATAAACCCAGAAAAACATTGTATAATAAAGTTCAGCTAAACAGATGAACTCTCTCTCCATGTATTTCTATATCATCAGGACTCTACAGGACTCAGACTTGTTCTGCTTTACACTCTGTCCTAAAGAATGGAATTAGACTTAAATAAACCATACCCAGCCCCACCAAAAACCTCAACAATTTCATATTTCAATCACTTCACAGGTTTACAAGTTACTCATAGTTTTCCTCAAGAGATCTGGATTATTTTCAAATTACAAGGTAGCCTGATAGAATTTGGGCATTACAGGTCAAAACCACACCAAAGTATTTTGGTAGAAGGATTTCTTTGAGGAGAAGTGAATTTCTACTGCAGATAAGCTTTTGTGAGTACTTCTGTTATCTCATCAGCATGTTTTCTGACCTCTGGAATTGGAAATCCCTTGCACAGTCTGGATTCCTAATCTCATTTATACCCATATTTAAATGTAGAAGAACTGATTAGCCAACATCCTTTGTGCTACACAGCCACATTTTTCATGCTTTTAGAATTAAAAGTGTCATCCATTACTTTTTATTTCTCTAACCTTGCACTGAAAAAAGCCTCAATAGGGTAATACTCTGTCTTTTTCCTGCAGATTCAAGGATTTGGGTTTTTCCAGGATTAAGAACACTCCGCCAAAGATGCATGCTGGACTAAAGAGTAATACTTCATATTTCTTTTATAGGTTAACTATATTCAGAACTTTTGTCTATAAACCTCACTTTTTATAAATCATGATGTTTCTATGGATTTCACAGCACTTACAAGATATTTTTAAGTAACACAAATATTACAAGATCACAAATTCATGTTTCTTTGTACTAGGTCTTCTTGCTGTTCAAATGAAATGAAATTCAACCTTACTTATATTCTATTCACCATGATTCAATAAAATGAGATAATTTGAGTTAGGAGATGTATTTTTTCCTCCTCAAATCTCAGAAACTCTAAATATTTTATAGTTCAAATCAGATCTTGCCACACAACTTGAATATTGTGAGGGACTCACGAAGTATTTCTAAAGTGAAACATATTTAGAAAGAGTTATGAATTGCTCCCATTACTCTCCACTTCTTTTGTTTCCTATTTTGAATTGTAGGACACACATTTCTCATTCTTTCCAAGCCACAAGTACATAATTCAAATTTTCACAGTGGGTGCAGTGCTGGGAGAGTGACATTAAAACCAATTTCATATGGAGAACTATCAGAATTGGATTCACTTGCTTCCATTGCTTTACAAATCACTCACTGCAATTACTATGACTTATTTTTCTAGTAAATCAAGTAAAACTAAGCAAAAGCTGCTATTTATTTCTTTAAACTTAGTTTTTGTACCACTTTTGAAACTAGAAATTACATCTAAGAACCTTTTATAGTAATACAATAAATTTTTTTCTAAAAATGAATCATTAAATAAAAATAGTTTACTGTAAATTAATATAGCCATTAAAAATCTGAAAACATGTATTTCTACTTAAACTGTATTTTTAATACTAAAACCTACACTGTGGAGTAGGTGTTAATTCAGAGCAGGCTTTGAGAAATGCAACTGTTATTTCACACTGAGTTTCATCAGGAACATCCTTTAAAGTGTATGTGCTGATTATCACTGCTCAGGTTTATGATTCAATTTGTGACCTTCGTGTCAGAATTAAAGCTGTGGACTGGGATGGCTCAATTAACCTCATCTGCAAATAATTTCCATCACAGAACACCACGAGTGTGATACCAATCCCTAAATGTCTGGGTTTTTTCCTGTATCAAAGTACACAGGCAGTAATTGCTATTAACTGCCATTAATTCTGCTGGTATTTAAAATGGGATTAAGGATTTCACACTGGGGGGGAAAAAAAAGACCAAAGACACTTTTTTTGCTTTTAATTCAGTTCTATCCATTTGAAAATGAAAATTAAGGTTATCTAAACTGAAAACAAGGGCCAAAGAGCCATCAGAAGGGGGAATCTCCTTTTTATGCAACTTGAGGCTTAATTAAGTTGTGTAGCAGAATATTCCCGTTTCCTGACACATCCAGCTGATCCCTTATTCTCTTATTCTACCACTAAAGCTGCTCCTCTTCCCTGAGGGAAGGAGAGGGGAGCTACCATGGTTATGAACCCAAATACATCCAGGACATTTTAATTAATTATATAACAGTTTGAATTTCATTGGAAATACAATTTAAGGAGCAGAGCAACAAATATACAATGAAGACTTAATTAAGTGATACCTCATTCCACTTGTGCCGCTGTCATTTTTCCCAGCTTTCCTAGGAAAATAATTTCCATTTTGTCAAGTTTTAATCAACTGATGCTTCATAAGCCACTTGGTAATTATGATTTTGCTTGAATTTTATTTCTAATTTTTTTCCTTTGCCTATTCCTGGCCGTGGTTCTCAGCACTGTCCTGACTTTCATGAGCCTGCCTTTACAACTTCCAGGAGTGAAAAGGAATATTGTGCCTTTAAGCCAAACTCCTTGTGCGTGTTCACAAGCCAATATTCCACAGACACCTGATTTATAAAATTGCCTTATTTTGGTAACTTTTCCTCCTCCCAAACGCAGAACATGTGACAAGAGGGAATCTTTGGTGAAGAGGGGGAAAAAAAGAAATAAAAAAAACCACAAGGGGAGGAGAGCCCCAGCCTTGTCCTCTGGTTCTGTGGGCTGCTCTGCTCTGGTTGCGTGATCAGAACAGAAAAGAAAAGCACGACAGATAATCCCTGAATACCCAGCCTTTAAATATGCAGGAGCCCTAGGCACGCAGCAGCACGTAGGTAAATGCATTATCCAAATTGGAGGTGGGCAGGAGCACAGAGCAAACCCTCACCCCCAGCCTCAGACACCTTCGGGCTCCTTTCCTGCAAGCAAAAATTTAACAAATTAAAGGGCGAGGGGCAGCTAAGCAAAGTTGATGGATAATTTGTGGTTGTAACAAAGCTGTCGCTTTTCATATTTATCTAATGAGCAGTAGATTGCAAAGACCATCAGGTACCTGCTCATCTCCTCTGTTTGCACCCACCAGCTTTGTGACAGCATTTCAGAGACAGGAAGGAGAAAATAATCATTATTTAGCTCTTCTGTATGTTTGTTTTTTTTAAAACCACCAGACAAATCTCATTTAATACATATATTGCACCTACTAAATTATTGTTGCATCCAGGTAACGAAACTTGTAAAGAAATAAATTTCTCACTTAAATACAAACCCCATCGATGTTGTCAGAAGGAGATGCACTCTGCAAAATGCATGGAATGGAAAGCAATATTTCCCAAACTTCAGAGTTCAGCACACCGGGCTGAAAATGAGTTTCAAACATAGAAAAAGCAGCACTCTCCTGCACCATTCCAACAGTAAACTCCCTGCACAGGCTCTTGGAGCACCTGATAAGAACCACAAAAAATTCAGCCTGGCTTCCACCAGAAGAAGCAGAAACACACTTGTACATGCAGGTGATTTGCTAAGCAATGAGTACCGAAAGATTGTTTTCACCTACTGTGTTTCTCGGGGGAGCAGATTGAAAACATGACTGAGTTCTCCCAAGCTCCAAAACAGTGCCCCAGATTCCTTTCTCTCCTCCTCATCCCCTGCTGGAATCCCAGGACAAATCCCTCCTGTCGCCCCTGACCCTGCCATGGCCACACCAGATAGTTATTTTTTTTTTAAGAAATAAAGGAGTTTTGAGTTTTATATTGTGATGGAGAAAACTAGAAGTGTAAATAAAAGAGCTATTAGACAATAGGGAGGGAGTAAATATCATCAGCAAACAGCATCAAGACTGTACAAAGCGCAAAAGCAATACCAACAAAAAAAACATAAAAGAGGTTATGATTAATCACAACAACAAAACTCGGTTCATGATTTTCACAGTGGTTTGGCTATCATTAACTAAAAATGTCTCGTAAAGAGATTTCCCATTACACAAGGAAATAATCCCAGCTATGTTTCATAGCTATTACAAAGCAAATTCCCCTAGTTCCTAAGCTAGCAGTAAAGCTAAATGAGGTACAAAGAACTCGGCTTCTAATTGTTAGTGAAGCGAATAAACCAGAGTTTAAAATACAGTCTCAGTCACAATATTTCATTTTATGGTGTTATAAAAGCCAGGTATACTAATCACCCCAGCAATTAGATGGTATCACACTTAAGTGAATAGTTAAATATAATGAAATTCACTCCTCCTCTACCTGCCCCCTCCAACCAGGAAAAGAAAGAATGAACCTTCTTCTGTGTGCTAACTTCTGAGAAATAAATACCTACTCGAACATTTTATCTATTTAAAATATAAAATCGACAAACAAACAAAATTCTAATAATTACAGAGTGCATGGATTATGGACAACCAAAGCAATACAAGATCTTTCACTCCACAACATTGCAGAATAACATTTATTCCCCTTCAACATCTGCACACAAATCTGCAGAAGAAATGCACTGGGGGACAAACTCCAAACCCTACTAAAACAAATTATCCTGATGTGTGGCTCCTAATCAGGAATAGCATGTCAAGAGAATATCCAGCCTAGAGCTTAACATAGCTTTGATCTTAGCAACCTCTCTTAGAGGAGTAAAAATTGGGGTAAGAACCAGAATTTCACAAGAAAAAATTCAACTTTGCTCACATTGTCCTAAATATCCTGCTGAGGCTTGCATCACAGCTTGGAATCGGTACACATAATTTTGTGAGATTGCTGCTGTTTGGGTGTTTTCTAACACAAGATTTTGTTTTAGTACTAATCATCCTTCAAAGGCTTTAAAAATGGACTCCATTCCACCTTCGCAGAGCCAGGATAAATCCATGAAATTACCAAAAAAGATATTATTTGAATCACAAGTTGCATTATTAACTTGAGGGCTGATAGGTAAGTTCTGATACAATAAAGGCGAATAAATGTTGAGTCACATCAATTAACATTAAAAACAGAAAAGAAAATGCTCTCTATAATTCCCTGCGAGTTTATTCCACTTATCAGTTTTCACCCACAACAAAACTAAATCACATTTGTCAGTATTTTCTATTAAGTTTCTCACAAGTATTTCATAAAATAGCTACTATTTCTATTTTCTCAAATATATATATATATATATATATATATATATATATATTAGTTTGAATTCTTAAGTTTCTTCTTGTTTAAGTGCTTAATTCTTTTTAGGACAGGAGCAAACTATTGTTCCTGACCCTTCTATGCCTTATAATAGCATTAATCATGCTAAATTCTTTTGGTGCTCATGTGGATATAATGTAATTATAACAAATTCCTGACGAAAATTTCTTATGCCCCCTTGGTCTTTGGGACAAATCTAAAATACAGTGAATTTTTATAAAGGAAAGCATTCCAGAAAAGGATAAAATAGAGGTTATATATTAAATAATAAACGGCAACAAGGAAGAATAAAAACTATTAAAATAAATGTGCTATATGAAAAAAAACCAATTAATTTCTAATATATTTTCCCATTTTCATGTCACTACCAAAACCAAACAATATTTGGAGAACCAGATTCTGTATCAGTAGCTCATAATTTTAAGAGTCCTCTTTTCCTTTTTTCTGTATAACACAAAACCCCCCACCCAAGATAGGATTTAATTTACGATATACTCCTTCTGAACACAGGGAAAACAGTCAGGCTCTGGACTTTCACACTCCAAAATGATAATAGAAAATGCACAAATTTAAGATACAAATAAAAGAAACAAAAAAAAAAAAGAAGAAGAAATATTTATTATTATAATTATTATTATGGAAGTTTAACATCGTGTATTTGAAAAGGAAACCTGTAGTAGGACTTTGGTATGAAAAGTGTACCAAGTGAGATTTAAGATAAAAAGAAAGAATTTCTGCAGCATTTCTCAATAAAAATAAATACTAGGCATCAGGATTTTTTAAGATATATTTTTAAATATAGTCCTATAGCAGTGTATCCTTTGAAATAAGTATCATTTATGAGAAAATTATAAAGTAACTGTGGTTGTTTATCTCCAAAGGAAAAAAATTTAAGATTTCTTACAGCGCAAAAAAAAAAAAAAGAATTAAAACTAACAGTGTCAATTGTCTGGAAAAAAGTAGATTTCTGAATTTAAAACAAAATAAAACAAAAAATTCTGTTCCTATATGTAACTTTAAATATGATTCTCTTCCTGTTAGAAATCAATTACGGTTCTACTGGAGACCACCAGGAGCAGAGGGATGTTTAGGATCAGAGCAAGAGTGATTTCAGAGCAGCGAAACACACAAATAAAATTATTCTCTGAGTACATTTCACACAGTGGAGGTCCAACATTGTCCAGTTAGCAATCTAACAAAAATTACCTAATTTTTGTCCATGAAAATGAAACATCATTAAGTTCCTAAGCAGAACTTTTTCAAGATGTTTTAAAATCCTGTCCCTGATCCCTTCATTATGCACCCTTTCATATTGTCCCACATTATCTCCTATCACACAAAGAGGAATCCCATACTTTAAAACTTAACTGGCTGATGGCAAGCATTTAAGTTCTCATGAAAAGAAAAATCCTCTGCTGGAGAAAAGGCTGATTATTGCTTGGGTTTAGGATTAAAGAAAAAAAACAAGGTTTAAGGCTATAAACTTCCCAGTAGCCAGAAGTATGATTTCCTCTGTTTACACGACACGAAGCAGAGAGGGTGCCCCTTCCTGCTCACACCCTGTGGATGTTGCTGCAGCAGAGTAAATAATTATAAACACTTCCCTTTGTACAATCTGACTTTGTTGATAACAGCAGCTCCAGCGAGCCCCTTGCTTAGGAATCAAATGGTGCCTGGTGCTCGGGTATTTATTTTTCTAAGATGCAACTGGAAAAACTGTGGATGCGGGAGCAGCCTCTAGCGTGTCAATGCCACTTCATTTTCACCTTTGGCCACCACTAAAATATAGATGCTGATACCCAAGGTTTCCATAATATCGTGTGCAGTGCAGGGCAGGCTGAGGCCAAGTGACAGAGCCCACCCCACGTGTTCTCATGGAATAAAAACAAACTGAATCCAGGCTTCTCCAAGGAAAAACCAGAGCAAAATGGATACAGGCACAAGGAAAATGGGATGTGCTTAAGGCAAGCACCCACCCCGCCCAAAAAAATAAATAAACCAAAATAAAAATCAGATTGTCCCTGAAGCGAGCAGTGAAGCTGTAAACTGCTTTCCACAAGTCAGAGGTTTGCCTGTTGTAAACATCTTTTTAAAGAAAATGTAAGGGGCAGAAAGAGACACTCAATAAATCCTTGCTTCCTTCCCAGCTCTCTGCAGATCAGGCATGGGAATTCCCTCCACTGACCCCTTTATTTGTGAGAAGCTGAAGAAAAAAATCGAGGAGCGAAGCCTGAAACTTCCCTTCTCCCTGACCTCTCACTCCCCAGCCCAATTTCCAGTTATTCGAAAGGGAAAGATGCACAAACCTCAGCAATGCATTCCCAATTCCTCACTCTACAGTTAGGGGCCTTTATTCCTGCCTGGGAATCCTCACTTCTCTGCTCTTTAGCTCAGCTCCTGGCTGCTGCTGAGGGTGGGGAGGCACAGGAAGGTAATTCCGAGTTCCCAGACCTCCTTAAGCTGCTCAGAGCAGCATGGCTAATCTGACCACGCAACGTTCAGAACAAGTGCTCGTACAGGGAACCTTCCCCTTTGTTTAAAAAAAGCAAAACAAACCAGAAAACCCTTCCCCCCCTCTCCCAGCCACCTTGCCTGTGCATTAAAAGCTTTTTTTTTTTTCCCCATACTGTGGCTTTTTCCTCCCCTCCACCCCCATCTCCATATACCTCCCCAACAGCCTCTTTTGGGGGGCCTGAAGCACTGGTGTTTCTGCATCTACAAATAACACCCCAAGAGCATCATCTCCATGCAAATAACAGGACTGTTCACATGAGGAAGGTGCCTGAGGTGCCCTTCACAAAGAGATTAAAAAGCAAAATTTATTAAAAAAAAAAATAGTCTTTGGCTTTTAGACACTTGTGGTTGAATCCATGGCCATGGCTGCATTTTGTGTGGTGTTATCTGCTTCTCCCAGCAAGCCTCCTCTCCTCTGCAGCAGATTTTGCTGCCATTCCATCAGGCTTCCAAAGCACCAAAAGCAGCAGTGTGGGGGAAACTCAGCTGCCACTGAGGGCAGCCCAGACCATGTGCTGCATTTGCCTTTCACCCAATGTCACGCTCTCTACCAGATTCTGGCTGCCTCAGAAATGGAGTATTTTAATATCACACAAAAAATGAGCAGTTCATGTAATTGTCACTGTTTTTTCCTTCAACTGTCTGAGTGATAGAAAAAAAAAATAAAAGAAGGAGGAGAGCATTGGTTCTTTACAAGGAATGATAAAGAAGCACCATTTCATTTCTGTCTGGGGGTTTTGCTTAACACCAGTTTGTTCACACGATCCTGCTTGCGAAAAAATATTTGTTTGATATAAAGGACATTGAATAATTTATGCAATATTTAATAATGCAGTAAACCAGGGAGAGTTCAGCAAGGCAGGCATGGCACTCTACATTATTTGCTTTGCCCGCCTTGCTTTTCCAAATAAAACCCCACCCTTAAACACCATTAGCACATGCAATATAACAAAAAAAAAAAATATATAAATACTACCTAATTTGGAAATTAAACAAAGTATCTGCTATTAGTTCAGAGACTACAGCATCAATTTTCCATGTCACGTATTTTTTATTTTAAAATAATTAAATAGGAGCTACAAGAACAAAATCAAAATGAATGGAAAAGGATTTGTATCAGCCTCCAGTTCATTCCAAGTGGGTCCAAAGCCATAGGAATGAAGTCAGAGCAGAGCATTAGTGTGGTAATAAATGACTGATGGTTCTCCAGCCTGCTGCATGGGGTATCCTGAAAGCAAATACATTTTAGAATACCAATAATTGCATCAAGCCAAGTCCAAAGCTTTCACAGAGAATTAAGGGGCTCCTGAATTTTCCTTTTTTAAACAGCCATAATATACGTGAGCAATAGATCAACTTCCAGGGCAATTTACTTTGTTTTGTGGCTTTTTTAAGAGCATTTAATATACCTTTTGTTCCTTCCTCAAATCCACGTTATTTTCCTGTTTTGGCATCTCCAACAAGGCTTTCAAGAGATGTTATTTTTCTGAGTAAGAACAGCAGGAAGAACTCTGCAGCTATAGAAAAACATTTAGAATATTATGTAACATTATAAAGAAGATCTCCATTTCTTTCTCCTATTTTCACATTTCTTAAATATTTTGGTAAGCCACCCACCAAGGCCTGATTTTTAAGCAGTAGAGAGATAATTAGGGCTTTAAATATTTGGATGTTAAAAGCTAAAATATATAAGTCTAGGTTTTGAGCACTTTTGTCTGCTCCAAATTATAACTCGATGCTTAGTCTGTTGAATTAACTCCATTGATTATAGGTTTTCTTTTGGGACTGTCCATTTTGCTGTCCAAGAATAAAATGTGGTTTACTGAAACCAATGTGACCTTGAAGTTGTCCTAAATTTATTATTAAGACTTTGGGTTTTTTTCCCCCGCCTTAAAAAGACCAAACCATTCTCATAAAAAAATGGGATAGAGCCTTTAAATTGTATTACTTTGTAATTGAAAAGGCAAAATATTACATATTTACTACTAAAAAATGCTAACGAAGAATATATATATATATGTATATATTTAATCTTTCTTTTTATAAAGATAAAAAAAATTGGACGTTTACAACTTTGTTGTCATCACCACCCCTCCAGATCCAAAGGACACAGTTTTCACTTGTACTGCACACACTGAAAAAGTAAAAATTGGAATCAACCCTTGTGATCTCCCACCTGAGCTAATGCCAATTGTTCTGTTTGTCACCATCCCCGTTTGCCATGAGAATTCCTAACACAAGTTATGTTTCATTTCAAATCATAACATGCATTCAATGCTCAGATATCACTTCAAACCATTTTCTCATGGGTAAATTTATTTCCAAGTTTTATGTTCCATGACAAAATTATTGTTTTAATCAGTTTGAAAGAGTTCATTTCTTCAATGACTGAAGTGTCCTCCCATGCCATGGGATGACTCAGGGATCATCTAAGGGAACTAAAAAATCTCCCTTCTGTTGCAGTGGGGGCTTTTGTCAATCTCTCCTTGAGCTCTTCCACAATTTTTGTGGACTCTCTGAGCAAAGTAAAAAGCTCACAACACTCACCACAAGAGGCCAATAATAACAATTAATTATAAGCTCCAGACTCAACCAAGGAGAGACCATCAAAGATTAATCATTGTGGTAATTAATCTATTAGGGTTGTAGAAAGCACTAAAACAAAGGCAATGCCTTTTCATTACTGTATTTAAATATTTTATACAGTTCATGTTCATCAGTGTAGTCACGAGGCACTAAATTGTAAGGAGATCAAAGAGCACGTCAAGTTCAATTGCTGCAAAATAAACAAGAATGTGCAGCTGCTTCATGATTGTGTTTGCATCTAGAAGAGCTTTATCATTATGATGCACTCTGCTGTTTACAGAGGAGATAAGTCCCACTGCTCCTCAGCTGAGAAAAGCCCAATCATTAGGCTAAATTTCAAGTTTGTCTACCTAGTTCCACATCTGCCATTCTGCAACCCATCCATTTAAGAGCACGCAGGGCACGCAGAGGAGAAAACAAAGGGCAGGAGGGCAGGGCAGGATTTTTTCCACATCTGAAAGCAAAATCGTTTTGCGGGAAGATGAGCACGTACGTCGCCTTTTATTTCCTCTCCATCCCAGAATCCAAGGCTGAAAAAGCAAGTTAAAACCTGCAGATGGCCTCTCCCATTTCCAGCAAGAAGCAGGGGAGGAGGGGGACGCAGAGTGGGCAGCTGCTGAGGCAGAGCTAATCCGAGAGGACAGTTCCTGCTTATTATGGAGCCACTGCTGATAATAAAATCTGAATCAAACTGCCGACTGCAACCCAGCAGAGACTCCCCGCTTCTTTAATTTTTAAACTCGTGGAAGCGCTTGACACTGAGGCGGATCAAACATCCCTGGTTGGCGTGCAAATCCTTACTTAAGCAGCCCAGCAGGCCCCAATCTGTGCAAAAAACTTCAGGTGAGCGCCGTGAAGCAGCCCCCTAATTATGATGTTCCATTTCCCCTTTTCCACGCGCCGCAATTGGCCCTAAGTGGCCACGGCCGATTTGTTTCAATTAGTTTTTCACGGGGCTCGGAGTTATGACAAATTCATGTTTTGGCTGCTGGAAATCGGTGGCAATCACGAAACCACCACAACATCAAAACATCAGGGAGTGCCCCAGCGAGCAGGGAGGTGGCTCAAATCCCTGGGCTGGCAGCAGGGAGGAGAGGGTGAGGAGAGCATCACTCCGGCTTCTCCTGGGTGATTCCTGACCTTTTAAAGGCTGGGAAAAATCAAATAAATAAAAAAAAAAGTGCCTCCTCTAGGTGGCACTCGGAAAAGAAGGTTGTGTTTTAGTGCTCCAGCAAAGAGCAGCTCTTTGGATGCAGAATATTTACGTTTCATTGTATTTTTGTCTCTGCCCATACACGTAAAAAGCAGTTGTAGAAACTGTCCTCAATTTACATGGGTTATATCTAAAATTATTGCAGCACGTCTAAAAAAGCAGGAACGGGCAACGCAACAAACAAATTCCATTTATGCCAGTATAAGAAAAAGATAAAAACCTGCATTTCAATCTATCCACAGATACAAGTGCAATGCCAAACTCAGATGCAAGCAAATTTCCTTCTGAAATCAAAGGCGCTGAATTTGACTCCTTGTCTTTTTAAATAACACCTTTGTTGTAAAAAAGGCATCAGATTCACACTCTTTAATGTAAGTATTAATTTTAACAGCCTGAAATGTTTTCATGGAGTCATTAATTTCAACAGCCTGTCAGGTAAATACAAGTGATTGAAATTCACCTGTCTTTTACAGACCAAAATATCTCGCTTCCTTCCCAAAATTGACTTAAATCCATAACTCTTCTGGTTAGTAATCCTTTCCTTCCTTGATCCTCCCTTTCTATACCACAGAGGAAAAAAAAAACAAACAAAAAATAAACTGACAGCACTTAAAAATATTGTGATATTAAATGGTAGTAATCTAAGAAATCTATTGTGATGCAGTCTCATGGCATGATTATATTGATTTTCTGTAGGATATGTAAGCATGTGCACCATAAATATTGTCATAAATTAAGCTGCAGGGGGATAATTTTCATAGTACCACAAGGAAATTAAAGCTATGTGGAAACTTTGCTACATCCAGGAAAAGTAAAGCTAAAAGGTTGGTTTGGTTTTTAAATATTGGGGACAACAAAGTACCCACATGCCTCTAATTACTGCAACAACTCACTGTTACAATTTACCTTCCAGAAAAATATTTGTTTTCTCAAAACATTGAATTTTTGTCTGGGAGAAGAGCTGGTTGAATATCTTCCGGG
The DNA here is from genome assembly GCA_025920805.1 of Petroica traversi. NCBI lineage: Eukaryota > Metazoa > Chordata > Aves > Passeriformes > Petroicidae > Petroica > Petroica traversi. The sequence continues at coordinate 3,521,779 of JAHLSL010000040.1, forward strand.
GGAAAAAACAGTTTTCCATTTAAAAACATGAGCTCTTCCTATAAATGAAAGAGTTGTCAGGAACGTGACTATTCTGATGAAATTTTTCACTGAAAGAATAAAAATATATTTCTCTATATTTTTAATCCTTCACTGAGAGACATATATGTCTATATAGAAACAGTATGAAAACTAAATGTTTATTTCCAAATAAAAAAGCATTAAATTCAGTGTTTCACTACAAGAAAAAACATTTCAGAAATCAATCACTTTGGCTTTTACAGAAAAGTTGTTTTTATCCTTTTCTATGTCTATTTGTAATAATATTGGAATAAAAATACTAAATTTGTAAGGAAAAATTTTTACCTGTAGTGCCAAAATATTTCTTGTAAGTAAAAAGTAATCCCTGAAACAAAGTGCATGTCTTTGATTTTTCAGTAAACATATCCTTAATTTTACCAGGTTTAGTCAATATTTTTTTATCATTCTTCAACTTCACCTGAAATAAATCAGTAATAAATTTGATCTGAAGTTACTAAAACTGCCAGCACCCCATGATTAGGAATGGACAGAAATGGTAACTCTAAAACCAAATTCAATTTATTCCAGTAGGATTTGCCAATGGGATGACCGACAGTCTGATGCAATTTTTGAGAAAATAATTCAGTATTTGCTCATTTCCAGTCAAATTCTTAATCCATTGGCTCCATGAGAAAGAAATATGGATTTTCACAATGGTCATGTGGGCTGTTTAAATATTATGTAAAAATACATTTCCTTCTGAGAAAGAATATTTCCCAAGAGTTTTAAGAAACTGAAAGGGCAATGCTTGAGGGTAGAATATTAAATAATTTCTTTTTCTAAGGATATAAAGGAGTAGCATGGCTCACACAGCAGCACAAGAAAGAGATTCCTCATACCAAAAGTCCATATTCAAACTTCAGAGCTCCTCTTTGTTTATAAAAGAGCATAATTGCTTTGTAATTTTTTTGTCCAGCCTTTAACTGCAAATTAAACATATGGCCAGAAGATATTTCTAAAAAATATTTCCTGTAACTCAACCCTGCATGGAGATACAGGCACTCAGGAAGAAATACATCATGCTGCCCAAATTTGAAGAGCATCACAAAAATACATTGTTCAGATGCCAAAGAAATTTTCTTAAAATAGTACTTTGTCAATGAAAATCTATAGCATTTTAATCACTGCCATCCTAAAGAATGTAAAAATCAAACTGGGTAGAGTTTCTAAGAGCTGGAAAACATTTCAAGCTCTCCTGGCATGCAGGGACATGAAACAATTGCCTTGTGAGGGCACATCTCGGTATTTTCACGTATTGAAAGTTGACAAAATAACAGTTTCTGTTCTATGGGAACTGGTTTTGTGGGTGAGGGGAAAAAAATTGAAAATTGTCATTACACAGCCTTCAAATCAAATGCTGACTTGTATGTGCAATTTTGAGCACACGCAACCTGTGAATCAGGCAACTAGATGAAAGTAGGTGTCCTTTCCACATGAAAAGAAAATAAATAAACTAACAAATTTGTATTCTTGTATTCAGACAGCTAAAATGAGAAATTTCAGCTGGAAGAGACCTTCCAGGTGAACCTGGCTCAAAGTTATCCAATTTCTTGTCCCAGGCAAGTGATGTTTAGGACAGGCTTGGAGCAGAGTGCCCTGTGTTAGCTCTGCAGCAGCCCTTTTGTCAGGCTCTGTATTTTGACAGAAGATTCCCATTACAGTCACTGCCCTGATTAATGGGAGGGTACAGTTCAAGCAACTGCAGATCCATCAGCAATAACTGGAGAACTCTGAGTAAATGTAATCTGCATGTACTCCCTATAAAGCAGAAGCTACAAAATGAAAACAGCATTTAACCTTTAAATAGGAGCACAAAACATCACCTTTGAACAAAAACTTGAGGATAAGGGCAATTTTTAAAGAATTTGCTTGGTTGTTCAGGGTTTTTTTTTTTTTGGAAACTATTGAACATAGATCTTCATGTTATTTTGGGTTCCCTTGGCTGTGGAAGTTGCTTATAAAGAAATCGACAACACTTTGGTTTTTAGAAGTGTCACATGCATGCAAATTGCTGTTCTGGCTCAGGGACATAAAACAGCCTGCAGCAGAGAAATGTCCAACCTAGTCCCTCAGAAATCCCCTGAGCAAGTGGGTACTCACAATCTTTTTCTTATTGTTCCTGAGTTTTTTCTCAGTTCTGGCCTGTTCTCTTCAAACTTGGAGTAGTTTCAGTGCAAGATTTAAAAAGTATCCATCTCTCTCTCAGGTTTTCATTGCTTTTTGTTGTTATTTGAGTCTTCAGCTTTCAGAATTTCCAAGCAATCCTCCTCTATTCTTTTCTCCAGCATTCTTTTATGGTCTCTTCCCCAGCTCAGGACTTACCTAAAGCAGGGAGCAGAATAAGCCCACGGAGAATGGAATTTTCTGTTTTTATGGGCTGTTTGCCTTCAGTGAAAATTTTTAATATGATCTGGTTAAAGTTTCTGCTGAAGAACTTCAGAGTCTGCCAGGACCTGATCTACCTCCATGTTTGAAAAGCTTTTACAGCACACATTCCTTGTTCAATCTTTGCAATAAAATATTTTTCTCCCTTTATGGGTTTTTTTCCCCAGCTTATTCTGTTTGCACAGTCATTAATGACCCTTCCTAGACACTTGATCCATTTTCCATATGACCCATTTGCTCATCTGTTTCTCCAACTGTAAAACCAGGGGTCAGGAATATAATATGCTTGAGCAGGAAGTCTCTAACTTTTCAGTCCCAAACAATAGCAAAGTTACACCCAGGATTTTTAATTCAATGCAGCCTTACCAAAACACAAAAGTGAAACAATTTAAGGCAGCCTTTTGGAAAAAAAAAAAAAAAAATTGAAACAAATAGGGCAATGCAATGAGTTTTATTAAAATACTGGGTTTCTTCAGGATGAGTTCTAAAGTGAAACCACGGCTTTAATCAATCCTTAATTACATAACTTAATGCACGCCAGAAGTTAAATTCAGCCATCCAATTAAGAGAAAGTATAAGTAAACATGGATTCATTTCTAAGAAGAAAAACATCACAGGGAGGCCATCACTCAATTCCATCGCCTCCCAGACCCCATGAAAATGAAAATATTTTGCCAGGGTTGTTTTGCTTTCTGGTAAGAGAACTAAGCTTTGAGTTTCAACATTGTTACCTGTGACTGTCATGTCAGGTCTTTTGGGAGGATAGAAAATTCATAAAAGGTCAGATAAACAACCCAAGAAGATCCTTTCCATGAAACTGAGTGGATAAACCTGTAGGATATCAACTCAACACAAGAAAAAAGCTGAAGTATTCTTGTAGAAGAGGTTAGGAATGAGAGGATTTGTTAAGTACAAAAACACCCTGAAAAGTCATGTCCTGTCACTGAGTACTTCTTGGGGGATTTCATATGTTGATTTCAAGAGAGCAGAGCATCCAGAAATAGTGAAACCTGTGGTTTTCTTTTTCAAGAAGAAAAGATAAATGTGAATTTTCAGAGAAGTGCAAGACATCCAAGGTGTTCCAAATACAAACTCAATAATCATTAAAACTCGGACTAAGTTCTCAAAAGGTCTTTCCAGAAGTTCTCAGTCCATCTTTATTACAGAGACTGACATCAGTGTAAATAGTTGATCCCAGGAGCACTTCAACACTTACAATATCACTGAAAACTGTTTTTCCTCCACAAGTACAGAGTAAAGAATTAAAAACCACAAGTTTTGCTTTCAGAGAGTGGGAACAGGGGAGGGAGAGAAAGATCAGCTGTGTTGCTCCCTGGAAGGAGGTTGGTAACTTCTCCCAGGTACCAGGCTGATAGGAAATGCCCTCATGTTGTGGCAGGGGAGGTTTAGATTGCATATTAGGAAAAGAAAAATAATTTCATGGAAAAGGTGGTCAAGCCCTGGCACAGGCTGCCCACGGAAGTGATTGAGTCAAATTCCTTTTCCCTTTGGGGAAACTCTATGAAGATGTAAGGCAAAGAGAACAAATTACATCTGGAGATGATGTCTTTTCCATCTCAGATAGTTTTTTGAAAGGTGCAGAGCACCATTTCATCCCACATAAATCTGTGAGCATTAGAAAGTTCTGTGTAATTACCTGAAGGATTGCCTGAATGCCCCAGTTTGGTAGAGAAAGATGCATTTTTAGTTTACCCACCCCCATTCTAAGGGAAGCACCTGTGTATTTTTTCCTTGCAAGCACAGACCTAAAGAATCCGAAATTCAATTGACAGAGGGCATCTTACAGTAATTCATCCATAGTAGACCCTTCTTTAACTACCACAGGAAAAAGCAATACACAATGGTAAATTTGAGGTAGGAAACTACCATACACCAGTAACTTACTAATTTTGTAACAATTAATTTCCATCTTAGTTTGTTACAGACTTGGGTGTGAGGGGTGAGATCTGTCATTGGGGTGTCTTCATCAAGATCTTGGCATACCTGGGGCTGGAAGGGAGCTCAGGAGGTCTTTCAATGCAACCACTGCATCCTGAAACCCTCCAGGGCTGGAAATTGTTCTGAGAAACTCCTCCACTGTCTCAGTGTGCTAAAGGGGAAAAAGTTTCTCCTTATATCCAAACTGGTTTATTTCAATTTCTGTCTGTTGTATCTCATCTTTGCAGTGTGTACCCCTATGAAAAGCCTGGATTCAAACCACTGAAACTGTATTTTACAGATATCCTTATGATTTGGATCAATTCCTGCTTACTAAATAGGGATTAATATCACTCATAAAAAAAAATGCAAATAACTGAAAAACGTAAAATTCCTAAACCCCATATTCTCTGCTTTAAAAATAAATAAACACCACAATAATTTTACCCTTAGAACAATTTTTAAACTCAGCTTTCCGCTGCTGAAGGACCAGTGATATGCCCACACACCCAGGGTATTAATGCAGCATGAACAAAGCATAATTCTGAAATATTTGCAAAGATTTATAAGTACATAGGTCAGGGAGAATGAACAATTAATGCTAAAAGACATTATTGCCCAACAGAAAATCAAGGCAAAAGCAGCAAAAATCCCTTTTAAGCCACAATATAACTTTTTGAGTCTGTTCCAGCACAAGACTGGCAGCTCTTTATTTGCGTCTTCCATCTCTAGCTGACACTTTCTCAAACCTCTCAAACAATATTCTCCTCTAGCTGGGAGAATTATTTGGTTTATTGCTTCCATTATCACACAGTCAGGCCATGAGATTTCAGGCTGTTGATTTCTGCCAGGGCCCTGCACAGAACACACAAGAAAACACAGAGGCTTCAGATGTTCTCCATGTCACAGAAGAGCAGGAAAGCTCCAGGCAATATTGAGACCACCAAAAAATTGATCCTGCTGGTCAGGAGCAGCCAAAAAAAATAAATTCCTCCCTCTCCTCACAGCACCAATAATTTGAAGCATGTGTAGGCTGTGCTCCCTTGGGACTCTGGATGCATTCTGTTTTCAGAAACACCCCTGAAGCTCCTACAGGAATAAATATTTGGGGAGAAGCCTCTGCTGCAAAGATGAACCAGACTTTCATCACAGAACTGGAGAAAAAGAGGCTGGGGAAGTCCATAAAATTCTGCCTGGTAAAAATCTGTACTCATTTTCAGTAATAAGAAAAATTAAAGCTGTGGAAAGACAGAATTTATTCTACAAACCATGAGCTAAACCTGACCACACAGCCCCCAGCAAGACAGCTGTGAAAACTCCTGAAATATATGATCTTGCTTAGCTGCAAATTAAGAGTATCAATGCAGGAATTCCAAGACGAAGTTTCATCACCAAAATTACATCCGGAAATCAAACTGGGCCCCAGCATTGCCTTTATGTTCAGCTATTACTGATCAATAGCATTAATTCTGTGGCAGTGACTGCAACACTTGTCTTTGCTGAGAGGTGTAGCACAGTCTGAGGCCAATAATCCCGTGATGCAGTACACGAGCCTCCCAATAAAACACAAGGTAAACCTGCCTGTGATTGAGGAAAATACATTGTCATTTAGAAAACTAAGTGCCCTAAAATAATTGTGTGGTGCGAGCCCAGGCTCACCAGTGAGTATTCAGAGGTGATTCTCTCTCTGATCAAATTACAGAGCTTTTCAATAATGATTTTATGACTTCCATTACATTAAATGCCACGGTGCCTTTATCAACAAGAAAAACGGGACCTGCAGTGCCAAGCACAGAATTTATCAGCCACCAGCCCTGAGTGAAGAGTGCACTGCTGGTGCTGATGCTTTTCCAAACACAGGAATAAATTAAGGTTACTGGGTTATAAGTAGATGATGAAAAGGTTGACTTGAGGCATTATTCACCATCCTCTTGCCTCATGTCCCTGGGGGTGCAATATGGAATAAAGCTGATTTTAAGGGGAGGTCCTCCCAGGGTTAATCCCTTGAGGCTGAGAACAATTACTGAACATGACATCCTGCCACGTGTGGCACCAGCCTTTTTGAGCAGCCTGGGACAATTTTTTGGCCAGGTTTTTGGTGACAGGCACGGCATGAGTAGGAACAGACACCCCAACACCCAGCACTGCCTGCAGGCAACACATCAGATTAAACCACCACCCATAAATTCATCACAAGCCTGGAGCTAAATAAAGGCCTGTACACGGAGATCCAGATCAAACTTACTTTAAAATAAGATATAAATATGCCTGGATCTTTTAACCAAATTGCTGTATCCACTTAGGCATGTGTAGAACAGGAGCAGTGGTAATGATCTGCTTGTAAGATTAGCAATGACTGCAGAATATTTTAAAAACCCTTTGATGTTGCTCTCCTACTACAAGATGATATCATTCCTATTGTCAGTCTGGTACACTCGAGGCTCTCTAAAAATTATATACAGCTCTGACAAATGAAGGAAGCAGACTGAAATCAGCCAAAGGACAAAAGCTTTTCACAAAAGTGAAAGCATTTACAAGCAAGGAGCTGAATAAACTCACTTTTTGGCTGAAAAGACTGTTTGAGCCTAGAAGTGCGAATTGTCAGCATTGCCCCTATTGGCAAAATTATCTTGGGATTTCATCTCAGAGTGCAATGACAAATTTCCTCAAGATGGCAGGGAGGAATTTAAGTAGTTGATTTTGGAAGCATAACTTCTAGCACTGAACTTTTCAAGCAGGATTTGATGGTGTGAATAGGGCATCCAAAATTGTGACAACTTTAACTGTGATGGACAGATTCTTGGCTAGAATCCCCAAAAAGTCCTTAAGGAGGTAGGGACTACAGTTCTGGCATCTTAGATTTAAGAGATCTAAACTTCTTCATGTAAAGATCATTTAAATTTTATGCTGTCCTGAAATAGTCCTGAGCAGACCAATGTAAATAATTTATTTTTTCTGGTGATGAGCTAACCCGAACAGCAGCAATTTCACTCAAAATTAAATACTTCACTTCATCTGAAACAAGATTTGTTGATGCTTAAGCCTTCAATTTCAGTACATTTTGAAAAGCAAGCAACAGTTTAAATAAACAAAACAAAATGGCAAACATTTGTTTGCAAAGATAATTGTCCTTTATAGAAATTATTCCTTGAATTAGGTAGAAAATAAAAGGGTTTGTCTATTTTTCTCTCTCAGCAATTAAACTGCATGGTAGAAAATAAACAGACAAGATCCTTGGGAGTGTCTCTGACTGCATTAAAGCTGGAACCTGTTATGTCCATCTACAACTTACCACATTAACCAGCACTGGATGGTTAAAACATCACTCTCTGTGTTCTTTCCTTATTATTCCAACAGCAGGACTTTTAATGGATAGAGGAACATCTGTCAGCTTGAAATCCAAACATCTGTTTCTTCATGAAGTCAGACTAACAACAGGCAGACTTTGGCCAATATTTGCCAAAACAGGATTTGTCATCTCAAACAAACACACACCCACCAGATTTCTGACAAGACTGGGGGCAGAGGCACTTGGAGAAGCTTCTTCTTTAATCTGTTGGGTTTGTTTGGGTTTTTTTTTCCATTTCATTTTACTTTCTTTTCTCTCCCTCCTTTCTCTGATGCCCTGTTCCAGAAAAGCAGCGGCTAGAAAAACCATTTTCTACATTTGATCCCTGTTTCAACTTAGTAGAACTCAGCCCCATGACATCACTTGGTAGTTTCCCATATAATTAAGAAGGGCTCCTACACAGTCCCTGTGTCACTGCCTGGGGGTGACACAGGGACAGGTGCCAGGCAATCCCAGGGTCACTTCTGTCTGCCTTGAAAAGCTACTTTGGACCAGGCACCCTGAACCACACCACTTTGCCAGCATAACAGAAAGGACAAAACAGGAATTAATCTCACTCTTCTCTGTGGAATAGAAAAATTTACTTTTCTCTTTTCTCCCAAGGCTTGAATCCCATTGATAAAGTACAACCAAGGCAGTTGTTTCCTCCCTGCCAGGCTGCAGAGGTGACTGAGTGCCTGGGGACATGATGGGATACCCATTTGGCCAAAGAGATGAACAACCAGATTTTAAATATAACCCAGAAAATAAATGGTAACAGCATCTCTCCACATCTCTTAGGCTGATATATGATACCTTTAATCTCAGGGGTATTTATTTCCAAAAGGAGTTGAAATAAAATTACTTTTATTGTTATCTGCTTTACTGTTTATCAAGTTAAAGATACTTCCTACAGGCACTGCTAGGACTTGGTTCATACCTTCAAAATGCCACAGAGGTGGTGCTTGCCCCTGGTTTTGCAATAATTTATTCTTGCACAGTTCCTTCTATCTTAGGGCTTAAAAATGCTTTAACTTGTTACATCTCTGCCAAGCAATCTCAGCTATAGATGTAAACTGGAGAATAAAGCACCAAAATCACCTGGGCAGAGGTGTGCAGAGTAATTTAAGGGAAGAGTTTGGAGTCAGGGTTTCCAGGTGTCCTGTGACAATCCTTCTCTTACAAACCAAATTTACTCTTTTTACTTGGAAGAACAGATAGCAGTAACGTGTTTTCACTGAGAAACAAAAGCCAAGATTAAGCACTCACAACATCAATTGCACTGTTGCACCATAATTATTGTTTATTGAGGCAGGTAGAATCAGAGAATATTCTGAGTTGGAAGGGACCTGCAAGAATCATTGAGTCCAACTCCTGACCCTGCCCAGGACAACCCAAAAATCACCCCAGGAGGTGCCTGAGAAGGTTGTCCAAACTCTTTTTTAGCTCTGTCAGGCTGGTGCTGTTCCCATTCCCTGGGGAGCCTTTTCTTGTGCCCCACCACCCTCTGGGGGAAAAACCTTTTCCTGGATATCCAACCTGACACATTTAATTATTTTAAGTGAAGAGAAAGGACCCAGACATCTTTTCATTATGGTTTGGCACATTTTCCTCTGCCAAGGCCTACAGTTAAAAATTGTTTCCTTGCAGCTGGGACCAAAGGAGCTGGCACTCGATAAGAAACTTTCAGAATTTCAGCCTCTCCAGAGTTTTAAGAGACAGATATTGACCTCTCCTCAGATAATTGAAACTTGTCTTCCTTTTTTAAAATGAGTCATATTCTTTTGGAGCCTTCAAATCCATCAGAAGAAGCAGCTGAATTTCTTGGAGGCAGGACATGAACCACCACCAAAAAACTTGAAAGCTGATGCTAAATCATTAAGTGCCAAGTGCCTTTTTTACTTTGATTCAATAAACATTCCTACATTGAAAACAAGTGCAAGGACCATCCATTTCAGCATTCCTTAGAGAGAGGAAGCACAGGGAATTAAGGGTGTATCTTTTTGCCTGCCAGCTGGAGAAAAAAAAGTGAAGGAAACATCTACTAATGAGGTAAAAAGGAGTTCAAATGAACTGAACATGTTCTGGTTCCAGAATAGGTATTGTCCTCAAAAAACACCTTTGAAAAGCATCTTTTTTTCCATTTTCTCACTCTTGAGAATTGAGAACTGCAGTAAAAATACACCCGGGGCCCTGTGCATCAGCTACCCACAGGCTGATGTAACTTAATAGAGATTTGGCACCTGCCTTCAAACTCTAACACAGAGTGCTACATTTTTAAAACCTGGAAATCACTAGGGCAGAAATAAATGGCAGTTTTGGAAGACAATTAACTATTAGAAATAAGGCATGGCAACAAACAAGCTATTCCTGGAAAACAGAGCCACCTGCATGGACCAGTTTTGTGGCACCAAGGTATCTGAGAAATGTTTCTGTAGTCATTTAATCAAATGTCAAAGTGAACTGGCACCCTACTGAATCATAGCAATTAAATAGAGTTGAGGTGTGTATTCTAAAATATGTCCTTTTTTCATATAGGTATCAATGTTGCATTGGGCTTTACCTAAAATATTTCAAGGCTCTTTTCCTTAGCTCTTGTTCCAAGGATGGCACAGGAGATTGTGTCATTCCCAAGTAGTTTAGTTTGCTAAAATGGTAAGGACATGAATTATCAGCAAACAACCAACAAAAAAAAAAAAAGCAAACACATGGGAAAAAATCAAAACAAAAAGAAAAGCCCATGCAGAACTAAATCAGAACAACAATGACACATGTAACAAAAAAATCTAGCCTTGCACAGAAAAAAGTTCTGCTTCAAAACATAAGGAACAAAGCAAACAACAACTGAACCCCCCCCAAAAAACTACCTATACAGGGTAAGAAAGAAAATCCCATATTTTTTCAGGCCTACAGAAGCTCAAACTTACAACATAATTCTAACGCACAAGAGAGATAACTATAACAAATACATTTTTCTGTGGATTAAAAAAATGCATTTTGCACTGACCTGTCTACCAAACACAGGTAAATCCTTAGTTTTATAATCTAACCCCCAATTTCAGGTTAGAGCAGACATGCAGCAAACAGATTCTTCAATGGAGAGATCTGGGGTTTGTTGCTGACAGTCCCTCATTTATCAGCCAAAGGTCAAAAGAGCTGAGCCAGTTTTGCCCTTTACACTCCACAGAAGAAACCTTTTCTCACACCATACATGTGGATGTAATTATTATACACACACATAATGCTTCTATGTTAACCTTTAATCCAAAGTTTTCGTTTCCATGGAAACAGCAGCAAGCAACTCTGTGTCAAAGTCCTGGTAATTTCTTCATGAGCATGAAATAGATGAGCATCTGCTGCAAACACAGATTAAAAAGGACGGACAATGGGGCTGCAAATACTTTTCTTGACTTCAGGTTTTGATGTCCTTTCCTTCAAGAAATATCTGTGGAGAAGTCCAGACAAATTTCTGGACTAAACTGAAATCCAGCCAAGCACATCTTTTGAGGAATGAGAATCTGGAGACAAAAGGTTAATTAAAGAATTGCTTACCCAAAATTATTTTGCACAGATCTACAAGGCAGAACAGCAATGTTTGATAAGAATCTAAAATCTCCAGTTTCCAAGTATGGATTGTGGCATTTGGATTCATCTCAGATACCTCTGGGATTGCTGACAGGATCAGAACTGGGAGCCTCTCAGGTCTCAAACAAAAATCCTTTGATAAATACTGAAACACTTCCCTTATCAAAAGTGTCTTCAGCACAACAGTTTTTCTCAGTAGGGACCAATAAACACACCTCAATACTTTACCCAATTTCTGGTTGGAGTCAGCAATTAGTAGAAGTGAAATGAAGATATTTTCCAAAAATTAAGCCTAAAAACCAGAATGAAACCCATCCATGCTGAATGTTTCATCCTTCAAACACTACTCCTGCAAACACTGGTACCACCAACAGGCTCAAGTGTCAGCAAGAGTTTTGTGGGGAAAGCAGCAGGAAAGCTTGGCATTTATAAAACTCTCCCAGAGACCACACATTCCTTATTACTATTTCCATATTTATATATTCTGTGACCTAATATGCAGAATTTTAGTTTGCTGTAGCTTCAAGCACCACCCAAAGGCAACACATTTGGAGGAAAGAGCCCACCTGACATGTTCCCTGAGCTTATTGCCACACAGAATATCATCTCTTAAGCAGGAAAAGGGATGCTAAAAGTTAATTGATGCCTATTCCAAATAATTAACAGAGATAAAAAATGTCCACAGACCAGGAAAAATATTTGAAAATAATTACTTCATCACCTCACAGACTATTTCTGCTATACACCAGCCTTTAAAATAATAATAATAATGTTGCACAAGAAGCAGCCTTTAACCCAAAGCTCTGCATGTGTGAGCTGCAGACTTTGAACACTTGCACTCTTTTTGTGGATATGAAAGGGTGATATGTGGGCTTTGATCTTTTAATAACTCCGCTTAAGAGGGTTTAGCCATATGAATTAATCGTCAGGGCTTCTGAAAAGCATTAATTAATTCCACTCTGGAAATTATTATTATTATTATTATTATTATATAACCACATTACATAAGCCAGGGCATCCAAACTTTGCATTCATCTGGTGACTTCTGTGGAAATCTCGAGAGCTGCTCTGCATGACAAGGAGCAGAAAGCCCTGCACAATACACTTGGACACTTAACAAGTGGAACGCTCAAATCGCATTACTGCAAAAGTAACAATTTAGGGGGACGCCCTCAAAAATTTTAGTGGGAATAATTAAAGGAAGCTGAAATATGACTCTTCTTCATTTTCTTTGAACTAAGTGAGTTAGCACGATATCCTTTGTGTTTTTCAGACAGTATTAATTTTCAGGACTGTGAGGGGGGGAAGGCCTGCGGGGCAAACTTGAAAAAGATTAGTCTAATTCAAGTCCTGTGTACAGAAGAGAGAGTTTTATCTGTCAGTTTGAAAGAGAACTTTAAAGGGGGTTGTGATATGGAGCGGAATTATCACCACTATTAATTGCACAGGCATATTAAAAAGACCCTGGAAAGTGACCTCCTCTAATACAGAGAATGCACGGAGAGAAAAATATGTCTTAATCTTCTTTTCTGCACCGAGATAAATGTCAAGTGTATCTATCACCTCAATTAACCATAGGAAAAAAGCTGTCAAAATCTAATTCTTTTTTTGACAAGGCGTTTATTCTGAAACCAGCAGAGGGAGAAACAGGCACTTGTATTAGAAAGAGATGAGTGTCAAAGGGTTCTGAAACACATGGTGAGTTTTCCATGTGCGAAATGCTGATTAGAACCATGGTAAATCAGTGCTAGTGTGTTCTGGGTTTGTTGCCTGAGCTACAGGGAAACTGAGGGCTTTGTGGCACGGTTTACTTCAGCACTGAGGTTACATTAACAAAGGAATTCTTTGCAGCTACAGCACCATGCAAAATGCAAGAGATCGGGTGGAAATGAAAGAACCTGAACTTCAGGGACATTTAAGGCTATTTTACAGAATATTGTAAAACATATTTGTTGTGATAGTTTATTTGCTCTTTGATTTCTCTCCCTTTAAATAGAAATGGAACATTTTTGTGTCTTTCCCTGTTACATCTGTGTGATCTCCTCAGGGTATTAGGATGGATTCACCTCTCATTAACTTGAGTCACACACAAGTTTCCTTCTGCTACCCTTGAATTTTGCAGAAGACCAATAAAAGGCATTGCAAAAAAATTGTATTTACACATCTTTCATAACTGAGCTTTGAAAACACAATGACTCACCTACTAATAAAACTTTCATATTAACAGCAGCTTGAAAGAATTCTGCCTTGTGATTGGTACAACCAAACATTGCTTCAGTGAGAAGCCATGCAGAAGAGAAAAGCTGCCAGTTTAAAGCAGTGCACTTGGAAAGAAAGAGCAATTTGGGATCATGAGACTGCCTTAAAATCATCTAGATTCCTTTATCTGCAGCATTTGATGTGTGCATTCAGGTGTTTGAGACTCCTGCCTAAACAAGAGGGTTGGAATTTGTTTTAGAATTATAGCAAAGATTCTTGTGCAAAGTATTAAGAAAAGACAGGAATGACTGTAATAATTGAGAAATGCAGTAAAGGTCTGGGATTTTTCAGCCTCCAGTGCTACATCATTTCATGTTTATCAAGAGGACACGAGTCTCAGGGCAGTGAATGATGTCCTTTGCCACCATCCTTTTCCCAGGAACAAACGATGCCCAGGAACAGCTGGGTCTGCACACTGGAAATGTACGTGACCTACAGTGTTTGTCAGAAGACAGAGGTGCATTCAAGGATTAAATCAAGTGCATCTCACAAAAAGGACAGGCTTCCCCAGGGAAAGCTCTGGGATTGCTTGTCAGTTGTAGCACAACTGAAAAACAACAGATCAGTCCTCTGCTTGTTTATGTTGTCACATGCCTCTGAATTCAGTGGCACTTTGTCATCTCGTGTCACAACTGGCTCCCTCTTTCCATTAGAGTCATGCAAATAACAGATCCTAAGAGTGTAATAATACAAACAGGAGTCCTCAAGCAGGTCCCTACTTCACTATTTTTATTTTTTGCTGCTGTTTTAAATATTACTCCAAAATAAAACTTGGCCAAGTGAGAATCATGCCAAGTATGTATATATATTCCTCTTACAAGAATTCTGTTAATACGAGCAGTGGATAAGCCATGCAGTCCTGCTGGCCACAATGAGAGTATGTGTATGTCTGCTAAGGTAAAATTATTCAAAACTAAAGTAAAAGTAACACCAATATTCTGAAAATTTAGATTCTACAACTTGAATTATTTCTAGAAAATACGACAAAGCAAACGACCCTTGTGCAAGTATTAATTGTAAAATAGAGGATTTCAGGCAATAATCAGACTTTGAGAACTCAGAAATTTTCTCTTCGCTCTGTTTTAAACTCAGCCAAAGAAATTTGGATAGAAAAAGTCTTGGTATTCTGGATAATTATATGAATAAAGTATAAGACAATCAAGCATATATAAAAATGTGTTTACTGTTGCATAATCACTCAATTCAACCTTCTCTTCTATTTTGTAAGATGCAAACCCTCTGGAGCACTCAGTTAAAACCAGTAACAGCAGAGATTCACTTTTTCATTTCCCACACACCGCATCAGCTGTGCCAAGAATAAAACAAAATAAACACCAACCAAAGCAGCCCAAGAACCTGGAAGTCTTACCGAATTCCAAGAAAAAAAGTGCCATGCAATGAAGCTTTAATAACACATTCTAAATTAGATCTAAATGCACAGCAAAGGGCTTAGCACCCGCTGAGCCTCAGCAGCAAACTGAGATAGTTCAAATTTGATCATTCCTGCTCTGGATTGCTCTAAATGTATCTCTTGTGAGGTCAGAATGTGCACTGAGCTCACCTGGCTCGCAAAACACACCACAATTTCTGGCTCACAGCATTTCTGTGCCTATCAGGACAGGGAGCTTGTCCCTGAAGGGCAGCAGAAGCTGCAGGAGGCATTTGGGTGTTTCTAAATGTAAAACTATTGAGGTGTTTAGCAGGGACAGACAGGACGCAGCTGTAGGGATGCAGCACAAATTTTTGCCATGAGAGAATGAATGAAAAATACAGAAATCCATTCCCACCAGGATTGTTGGCATAAGCCAAAGTTCCTCCACACTCCACAGGCCTCGTGTGACTTTGGACATGACAGTGCAGCACACAGGAGGTCCCTCTGCAGATCTGAGGAGGCACTTTGCATCTGGTCAATAAATTCTGGACCAGGAACAAGAACTTGAGCCACTGCTGCTCTTTGGTTCTGGTGCAGGTGCTGAGAATTCATCAAAAACAGCTCAAGATCCTCTCCAGCCAGGCAAAATATGACTTTGAACCAGGCAGGGTCCTGATCCCCTCTGATTCCTGCTACTGTGGTTTTCTTTGCCATTTTTATTCCCCTTCTCCTGCACCTACACTTGCACTTGAGAAGGTTCTTAGGAAATGAGTTTCCATTATCAACTCAAGGCACATTCTCAGCTCCCCTGATTGCTCACCATACTTCAGATCTTTGTGTAGCAGCTCTAAAGGTGCTTCACTGACTTTTAAGGTAGCAAGAGGGACACTGGACAGTTCAGTCACTGCTCCTGTGTCCCTGCCTGAGCTACAGCCCTTTTCTGGCAGGCCACCAAGCTGCTTGCCTTCAGCTGCAGTTTTCACCCACTTGATCACCCAATTTTGCTGAAGTTAATGCTCATTCCTGACACAGGCTTTACCCAGATACCCAGTGCCTGAGAGGAACAGGGCAAAACCTCTGCATTCTGGCTGTTCTGAGGCACTTGAGGCACTGGCAGGATTTGATTCACAGAATAGTGGCATTGTAATGCAGGACTGACTCATTCCAAACTCTTTTGAACATGATTCCATAAAACTCACTTGCATTTAAATCCTGAAGATTTCCTCTTGTTAAAATTTTTTACTCTTAAAGAGAATTTCATAAGGTTGTGGTGTTTGGACCTCTCCATCCTGAGAAAGAGATAAGATCTCAGATTTGAAGAACAGAATCCATATGACTTAATGAGCTCAGGCAGCTGGAACAGATATGAAGGCACTCTGAGGGGATTCTTTGGAGAACAGATTATTAAGAAGCAGTGCATTTGCTTTAATCACAACGGTAAATGCCTGCTCAAAGCCCTTTGTTACTCCATAGATTTTAGAATGATGAGAATAAGGCACCTTAACCACAAGGGCCAGAGCAGAGTGCTCATTTCTGAAACCTGACTTGCACCCTGCCATCAAAATGCTCTGAGGACTCTTCACTTTGGAGGAGCTTGAACATCTCAATGAGCAATTCTTAGCTGGAAAAACCATGTTGATCTGCCACCAGCACACTTCTGTTGTAGCCCATAGTTAATATAACACAGAAACAAAAATGTTTATCTGGACCTTTTGATTCAATACCTCTAATCAGTTTCCAGTTAAAATTAGTAAATATTAGGCAACTGTTTCCTTTCACTGAAGATAAAACAAAATTCTATCTGAAATGTGCAGTGTTTGCCTTCCCCATTTATGCTTTTGTGTTCTGAATTGGAAGATTTAAGGGGGTGACAGAGATACAATCAGGATTAGCAAACAAATAAAAAATTACAGCGACCAGGAAAGCATGAAGATTTGTATAAATATTTGCAGAAACTGAAAAGAGCAGATGCACAATCAGAGAATCTGAGTACACTTGCTTTTAAAAGGAAGCCTTTCTGTCCCAACCTCAAAAATTAATGAGACAAAGAGAATGCTTTCATCAGCTGGACAGCTCCAAAATCCTTCACCAGTCTGAGTTTGTTGCCAAAATAAAAATTATTAGGGAAAATATCTTCCTGGAAAGAAGCTTCAAAGCATATTCTTGCCATCGTAGACTTGAAGGTCAGTTTGTCTAAAGAGACAATTTAGCCTGCATTGATAAATACTTTTATATCACAGCTGTAAAAGTACCCAAAATAAAGCAGAAAAATCAGGTGAAATTGTGCTGGCATCATTTCAAATGCCCACACTGACACCAACTCTGTTCCCTGAGAGGCTGGGCCCCCTGCCTCGAGCAGATATCCCCAATTCATGTGTTTTCCCTCTAATATGGTTTTGCAGCACCGTGCCAGTTCCTACTGAGTGTGAGAAGATTCACAGGGTGTGAAATCTTGCAAACTAAATGAGCCATAGGAACAGTTTGCACAAATCCCATATGATCAGCGTGGTAACCCAGTCACCTAGTATGTTATTTCCATTATTAGCAATAGCAATTATTCAGGCAAAGAAATGACAGAAGAAACCCCTCTCCTCTGAGCGTTTGCCCAGTGCCGGGCCTCAAAAAAGGATTATTATGTTTTTCCCTGCACAAAGGACAACTGTATGCTAATATCCCCCCTTTCCCTCACTAAGCTGCAGGGAAAGAGGCCTGTCAGGCTCCTGGACAGCTCACACTAATGCAAGAAGGCTCTCTCAGGCAGGCAGGCTGCAGAAAATGAGCTGGGGCATCTCAAGAGCCACAGACATCTGATGGCAGCTGGAAGGGGGGAAGATCTCAGGGGAAGCCTCCAGGCTGAGGAAAGGGGGTCAGTGGGAGCTTTCTGCCCCTCCTTGCTGCCCAAAGAGGGTCTAGCAGGGAGAATCTTGGAACAACTCCCCAACTTTGCCCCAGAAAGGCACCAGAGCATCCAGAAAGTTTCAGGTTGGGTTTTCTCTGCCCCTGAGCCCAGAGAATCCGGGCACGGCCACTGAAGCTGTGCTATAAAGGAAAAATCCTTCTCTAAGTGATGCCCACACAGAAAACCTCACAGCAGATACTCATTAAAATGCACAGCATAATAAAAGAATTGACCTAGAGGAAGACAAAAGAATGGAAGAGCAGTTAATAAAAGTGTCCCATTTCTGAAGAAACCAACAAGTGAGAAATTGCATTTTTCCCGACTGAGGTGACCTGCTCCTTCACAAATAAGTTGAAACAGGTTTTAGTTCTGCTTCATTTATAGCTACCTTCAGATAAAGTATTGTGTGCAAGTAACAAGCCGAAGTTGAGAGATTTTGCTTTTGGATTCTGGTTTTTTAAAGGGTTGGGGTTTTTTTGGTATTTGAGATTTTCAGGGGTCATCTGTGTTGGCATTCTTCCAAGAGCTGTAGTTTGGATTGGGGTTTTTTAATTAATCAAAACATTATATTCTGTTAAAATTTTTCCAAAGAATTTAGGAGAGGAGAAAAAGAAAACCACACCCCAAATCTAACACTGAAACATTTGTCTACCCAAATATAAGCATTGACTTGGCTAAGTAAAGATGTCCTGTTTGCAATCAAAATCAGAGATGACAATGACGAGAGAAGTAGAAGGTGTAGGACAGGAAACCTTTGACAATCCATCACCATCTGCTCAAATTTCACCACAAAAAAAAATAAATCTGTGCAACTGAACCTTGAGGAGACAGCATGAGAAGACTTCCAAATCCTTTGGAACAAAGATAAAAAACACTGATTAAAATTCATTATGAATCCCAGTACGCTCATTTTCAACCCACCACTTTGAGCAAGTTCTGCAGAAACTCTTGGCACAAAACCTTTTAACCTGTTACAGATCAAGTGTGAGAAAAACTGTGGGTTTATCCCTGAAGCTGAGAATCCAAGGAGTTCCACACCAGGTGAATGCAATAACACTATTCAATATAGGATTTATCAAAAATAGCTTCAAGATTTACTTCTCTTAGAGTGGCATCTAAATATTAGGAGAAAGCAGTACCAAAACAATGATTATTTTGGGGTTCTTTCCCTGCCTGGGAGTAACATCCCTTTGGCACTAAAGCATCCCTTCCACGTTTAATTATGGATACTGTACTGCAGGCACACCACAGATTAATGGCTGGGGAGGAGTCCTTGCGAATCCTGCCACGTACACCCGAGTTCCTCTTTCCTCCACTCTCAATGCCTCCCTCTAATGCTCAATTAGGTTTCCCTATCAATACCCTAAGAAAATACAATGCACAGACTGAAGGTGATTTTCGGGATGACATCAATACTTTTAATGTAATGCATATGAGCAATGAACTACTCTTAAATTAACGTCAGTTTTCTGAAAGTTTCTGCCTTTTTAATCGAACTTTCTCCCCTCTTTCTCTATGCATAAGGTTTGGGGGCCACTCTTTCTTTCTTTTTTGATTCATGCAAAGCTCAGCTGGGACAGGGGCAGGGTTACAGGGCTGGCACACAGGAAAAACCAAGCACAGAGATCTGAGGGGAAATCCCACAGCTCCATTCAGTCTGGGGAGATCTCTGGTTGCATCCAAATACCCACATTTATCTCTGGGAAGGGACAGGAGCAAGTCCAGGAGCAATAATCAGGCTGCAGACCCCACCACACCAAAACAGCCTCCAAACCACAGCTGTGACCCTTTGCTGCATCACCCAATTTTGTAGGATCTTGAGCACTTCTACATAACATGTCCTAAATAGAGCTCTAATACTGAGATGTCCTGATTGATCTTTTATATCTGGAGATGATCACACATTGCTTTAACCAGCCTTGCAGACCAGCCCAACATAAATAAAGAGCATTAGAAAGATCAAAGAAAATATCAGAATGAGGGGTTTTTTTGGTGGTTGAAAAAGGAACAGACAAATAAAATGCTTCTAAACATTTTTGAAAAAGGCTCAAGCTCTCCTTTATTTCAAAAACAGTAGTTATACAGCCATTATTCAAGAGAGATAAAAAATTATCTTCCAACAGAAGATTTTTAATCAAGACTGCAAGATTGAACTTTCTCCCTAAAAGAGATGCTGTGCTGAAGGCATCATTCCCTGGACTTGGTAAGGAAAGTTATTAAATCAAACTGCATTTTAGGTCAAGATGAAATAAAACAGCTGAAAGTGATCCTTTCCTGATGTGTCTCTGAAATCTAGAAGCTTTTCTTTAGTTCACTTGGAATCAAATTATCAGGAAGCAATTAGCCTTCTTAAAATGGAAAAAGCCTATATCATGCTCACTTATTTTTAATACCTCTTATCACATACAACAGGGAATCGTGAGGATAAAGGGAAAAAAAGATCACTGCTCACAAAGAGAAGCATTCATTAAGTCGATACACAATCCACCTCAGAGAAATCCACTGCTATTGCCACCCCATATTGCTGAGCTCTGAATTTATACACACTGTTAAAAGGGAGTTTTTTGGAAATTGGTGCCCTGCTATCTCCTTACAGCCTTGAGGTCTCTCAGAGCACAAAGGGCTATAACTGGATTACTCTACATCTCATTTTATACTGATGTGGCTTTGCAACGCAGGACTCTTCATCCTCAGCGTTACAGAAACGCAAAATAAAGGAGACAGATACTCTGAGATGGGACAACTAACACTGGCCTCTGGTGGCCTGTGCAGAAACTGGCCAGGCTCTGGAAATGGTAATTTCTGAGACAAGACCATGATTTTCTTTGAAAAGAGCCTATCCAGAGCGCCTGGGGCTTTGGTGTTAATTAACCACCCGCCACTTAGGCTTGAACAGCCCAAGAAACCCCGAGCTGGGGCTGGTTTTCCCAGCCAGCCAAGTCACAGGTACTGTTTAACCTCTCAAACCCTCCCCAGCCTCTCTGCCCACCCTGATTTGCTGCAGAAACAGCGTGATTCCCCAGCTCTAAGGTATCAGTTGAGATATCGCACTCTGAATCAGGCAGTTCTGCTACAAAGCCTTATAGGGTTGGGTTTTGGGGTGAAATCTGCCATTTTCCTCTGCGATTTGAAATGCAGGGATGCTCAGCAGTGTGCAGCCAGCAGGGATCCTGAGTGTCCCTGCTCCCAGCAGCTGGATGCCTTTTCCAGGCTCCTCCCTGCCAGCTCTCAGGGATGTCCCCTCCTTCCCCAGGCGCCTGGGAATAGTTTTGCCATCCCCTACAGCACCAGGACAGCCTCCAAGAACAAAAGCAAACATTCACCCAGCTTTAAGTCCTAATTTTAGGTGGAGGGAGGTTTGCACCAGCAATTCATTTACAGAGACTGGGAAAAGTTTTTGGAACTAATCAGAACTGGAGAAACTGCTGGGAGCACTCCCTGTTATCTGACACTGCTGAATGGAAATGTCTTTGTCCTGTGCATCGTTTGCAACTCCCCCTTGCAGGTCCCAGATAAGCAGGCTTGCCCTGTTGTTTTCATTGGGTCCATCTGGAGCAGTTGCAGACCCCTGATAACCCTCTGTTTTATCGGGGAAAAAGAAGTCCCCAAAAGCTGCCTCACGCTAACCAGAGAGGGAAAAGTTTGCCAAGGGCCCTGGTAAGCCGTGCCCCAGGTAATTCCTGCTGCCCAGAGCTTTGCAGGAGGTTGGATTTACAATATCTTTTGTGCACAGCAATGTCCAACACTCTTGCTCAGCTTCCCAACAGCCAGAGAAGAATTATTCTCACAATTTACTATTTATTTCAGCAGTGAAAGCACCCAACAGGCAGTCACACTGCATTCTCATTGTTCTTCCTGGAGAAAAACAACCTCTGAGCGGCCACAAAAGGCAAAATTCATCTGGGCACTCACTGCCCAGCACGTGGCTTGTCTGGCCAGCCAGGAGAGATGTGGCACCTGGCCAAAAACAGCCTCGGCACGGCGACAGAACTCGCTGAAAGCTCAATTAGGAGGTGGCAAGAACAGCCACGGGTGTCAGTGACGATGTGGGAGCACGGAGAGGTGGCCCTGTCTGTCTGTCAGGGGCTTGGGGACAGGGCTGGGTGACAGGCAGGGCTGGCCAGAGTGACAGGCCACGCTCTCAGCACCTCATCAGGGCTGCTTCCAGTGCTGCCCAACAGCTGACAAGTGGCCCTGAGTTATGAAGATGTTTTCAAGGTGCAGCAGTGAAGGAGCTCTGTGAAATGAGCTCCGCTCAAGCACGAGGGGCTTGGCAGGGAATGAAGCGTGGAGTTGGAAATATAAAAAGCAGGTGGTGAAAATAAATCCCTTCCTTCTACCAAGGAGATTTCATCCTGAATTTTGAAGGAGATAGAGTGAGGGGCCGCTGACAGCAGAGGAACCTGTATCTGGGGTGTGCAATAACCACAGAGCTCCTAGGCTATGGGACTTGTTTAGGTCACTGGGTGTGCCCACATGGTGCTGCCAGTGGAAACCACTGGATTTTATCTTCTGTTATCACTAAATATCAAAGGATGAACTCTGGGTTGATGGGAAAAGTTCAGCCGGCATGGGCGCCTCATATTTATACTAAAATTGCCTTCACAAAAGGACCCAGAGGTTTTGTTCTCATGCGTTTCAAAACCTTCCTCAAACTGCACTTTGAGACATTCCTGGCCTTCCTCACTCCCCTTTCCCCAAATTCCCAGTGAGTGAGCCCTGATCTCTGCTAGAGCTACACCACAGGCACATTTGAGCCTAGGTAGCTCTTGTGCCTTGCTGGTCCTGACTGGTTGGATCCACTGCCTTTTTTGGGATGGTTTGGAAGGATCACACCCTGCCCAAGGCAGCTCAGTGCCACTGCAGTCACGCCATCTCTCAGTGCTGTCCTGCAGGTCTGTGCCCAGGGACAGCACTGCCCCTGCACCACAGCCACTGCTGCACCTGAAATGCTTTCACCCACGTGTCACTTCTGACATCACAACAAAACCTGCAGTTTTGGGGCCGTGAATGGGCAGCACGCATTGGATGAGGAACAAAATCATGCTGTGTTGCCCCAGGAATACTCACAGTACACCCACATGAAAAAAGAAAAAAAAAGATTTTTTTTTTTTTAAATCAAGCCACAACTCCCTATTTTGTGTGTATTGTCTAGGAAGTCAAATGCAGTGGCTGCAGCCACAAAGCCCTTCCCTGCACTCCCCATAAGGAATGGGCTGGTACAGCCAGCACTTCATTAGTCATCCATTAAATACTTTCTACTATTACAGCCCAAGGTGAGCCAGAGCCAGTGATCTAGAGTTTAGCAGATTAAAAGCACTCTCAGTTCCTGTAACCATTCTGTCCTGCAGTAGTTTAATTTCTCTAGGCTATCATCAACACATAAACCATTTTTGTAATTGTATTTGTTTCTTCTATTTTCTACATGCAAGCTTTCATTTAAGTATTGCTTTCATTCTCTCTGACCCTATCTTTTTCAGACTAATTCTTTTTCTTTCTACATCTACTGAAGGAAAAAAAAGTTATGCAGGTGTATAACCTGCATAAAATTGCAACCTATAAATTTTCTATATAAATGCCTTTTATAATGTGTGTAATAAAATGAAGCCCAGTCACGTCAAGCTCCTTTAGAGCTGCAAATGGATCAAAGTATTAAAACACTTACATGAACTTGAATATGTAAGGCTAGCCAAAATATCCAGTGAAAGAAAGCTTTTTCTGATAAATATTAGTCTGATAGAAGTCTTACAGCAGTTTCAGTTGGGATTATAGGTTGAAGGTTTTTTTTTTCCTACAAGTCTTGTCAAGAAGTGCCTGCCTGTCTCTTCTGATTGAGGTTTTAATCCTCTTGAAATTCATGTACTGCTTCTGAAGGTAATTCAGTACCTGAAACTGCTCCACTGATTCTCAGGGGAAAACAGGAGTCAGTCAGTCCATGACACCTTTCACAAAAAAAAAAAAAAAAAGTTATATTTGCTTGCATCAAAAAGATTGCAAAGCAAACATCTGTGTGTTTCTGTGTGTACACACACAATGGATATAAATATATGTGTACATATACAAAATATTCAAATAAAAATATCTCATTAATAACTTGAAAGTCAAAACTAAATGCCCTCCCCAAGAGTCTTGGTAGGTGGGGTTTAAGATAGACTGCTCTCAAATCCTGAGTACATCACATAGTCCTAAAGGGTCTGTGTTTTCTGTTTGCCAAAAGCTGAGCTTTCAGACATTTTGAATGAAAACGTAACTGCTTGTGTGAGGAAAAACTGCTCCAGAGCTGCCACTCACTGCAAGGACAGGCAGAGAGGAGCTGATATGCAGGAACACTGAGATCTGAAGCTGGGAATGCACTGCCTTGCCAGCTCATCAAAATAGTTTTAACTGCACAAAAAAAAGGGAGATTTTGGACATTTGGAGGCATCTCCTCAGCCAGGGGATGAGTGCCCTCATAGAGAAGAAACCCAGAGCTGTTCAAGTTCCTGCATGAGGACTGCAATGACAGACTGACAGTGATGTCCCTTGACTCCTTCCACCCACAGTTCAGCCCATTTCAGAATAATCCTTCAACCAGTCTGGCCTTGGAAGGGGAGGCACAGCCAGTAAGTACAAGATCAGTTTGGACCTAAATGGACAAAATAAAGATGGGGGAAGAGAGCAGAGTGCACAAATCCACCTTACAGAAAGGAAATTAAAGGAGAGTAAGGAGCACTTAAGGCACCTGCCCCATCAGCAGAACTTGCCTATGAATGGCCTGGGAATTAAATCACACATTCAATCCTGTAAGCCACAAGCCATTCTCTTATTGAGACAGCCAGAACTCCTCTTAAGGAGAATGATGGATTTTCTGAACAGAAGCATAACTCAGGCATTTCTATGGATTAGGAATTTTCTGAATACCAGAGCCATGTAATTATATCCTTCTTAAATGAGAATTTAACTGTTTAGGAAAGCAAAGTAAGTTTTCTGAAAAAGTATGGTGGTATTCAATTCAAAGAAGATTCAACAGAATAATGTTTTAGTAATTTAAAGCTCCCCTTGTGATAGGCACAAGGCTTTGCCCTCCTTATATTTTTCATAAGTGTTTGTAGAGTCTTTATCCAGCTGATCAAAGTTCTTAACCTCTAAATTTACTGGATTCAGTGCACTTGAACTGATTAAAAAATTATTACTTCAATTTTTGGGGGGAATTTATGGAGACTACCACAGAAATGAAATAAATTTGTTGCTATATAAGCAAACACATTATTTACAGAAAAGAACATTGTTATTATTTTGTATCTCACACAAATCTCAGTTACACTTACTTTTTCAGTTTTATCACATAATTCCAAAATTAATAGAGAATTCCTTAATGTGAACTAGTAAGGAGAAATAAACTCCACAGTAGCACTTAATCCAATTTCAAGCATTAACTTGGCCAAGCTATCATATAAATTTTAGATCAATTGATACCAATTTACGTATTAGTATTTAATTCTGGCTTGATGGCCTCCAGGGATGTTCCAGAATCTTGCCAGGCTTCATTGATCATATACTGATATCCTATATCAGTGAATATAATCAGAATGAGTGAATGAACTTACAACAGCAAAGCTGTTGGCGTGGCAGGCAAACAGAAAATGTTACAGACAGTTTGCACCAATTAAAGGAGTTCAGCCAGTTAACTAAACACCTGAGGCAATCTTTCAGCCTTCAAAGTTGGAGAAAAGGTCTGTTTCAGCACCAAAGAGTAATTATATCCAGCCTGTGACTGGCAGTTGAGTTTACAGAAAGGTTAAGAAAGCCCTACAGGTCAGCACAGCCAAATAACACCGAGGTGCCCGCACTGAGATGGCTTAGGAGAAAACAGTAATTGAGGAGCAGAAATGTCAACACTTAATCCGAGTCCTTACAGGTTTTTACTGGGCTAGAGGAAAACATTTGATGCCCAGCTCCCAAACAGCCCTTGCCAAGCAGCACCAACTGTGTTTGGATGTCCCATTTTCCTGGGGATTCTGCTTTTCCCAGCCCTCTCGCTGCACCAGTTACAGCACAAATTCCTGGGTGTGGAAAACCTGTGCAGCAAAGAGTGATTTCCCTGACTCCTCTCAGTTTCTTCAGGCTTTAATAACAGCTGAAAGAATTCATGAAAGTTCTTAAGAAAATGGCGGCGAGCTTAACAAAAATATGGCTTGAAGCCACATGAGTACTGTTTATTACTTTAGATGAAGCCTCGCCACATCATTGTTCTCTGGTTTTATACCAAAGGAAAAGGCCAAGTACCCACATAAGATTTCAGAAAGAAGAGCTGACCCACTGAGCAGGTGGATAAAACCACAGTTCCAGCCCCAGCAAACAAAAAGCAGTGGCTGGAGAAGAAAGGCAGCCACAGTAACTTAGACAAAGTTTGTCCTAACACTGCTCAGCAGGTGAATCATAGCATGAAATGTTCCCTTTTCCCTCTCATTACTTGTGTGTTCACAAAAGGGGACAAGTCCTGCTAGACAGCCCTGCTGTCCCACTTGGGGTGAAATGAAAGAAGCCTGGAGTGACTTAAAGCACAGCTCATGGCAGAAAGGAAATGAAGAAACATCTTCTTTTAGCTCAAACAGCAGCAGTTAACCTGAAAAATTTTCAATGTGCTCCCTGCACCAAGATGGTCACAGAATCACAACTTCTTGCTGAACTCACGGGATGCTTTCAGCCTCGAAAAAAACCAAAAAAACTCAAACAAAACAAAAAATAAAAGGAAAATAAAATGTTGCCATATAATTCTGAGAATTTAAGGACCTCTGCAGCAATGTCTGGAAAAGAGAGCTGAACTGATTTACTGCTCTTAAAGCAGGCAGGGGAGAAGGCACCCTCGTGTTAGATGAAGACATTAAGTGAGGAAATTACTGTTATAGGAGTGAATTAATTTTCATTGATCTAATTTCCTGACAGACATACCAGCAGTGAAGAGTTTACTAACTGTGGGTTCCTCCTTTGTCAGGTATCCTCTCCTCATGCTTTTACTGCAAAAGCAGAAAAACAGAACTAAAGAATGGAGGAAATACGTAACATTTCTCTCAAATCACCAATTAGTGCTCCTCTGGGCTAAAAGCTCTCTAATGCTGCTCAGCATTTTAAAAAGATTTGCTGAATACAAGTACAAGGCTGGCATCATAATACAGAAATGTTGCTGGATTAAATTCCTCTGACAAAACATTGCATTTCTTTCTCTTTTAATTGTTGGGCCTTTTAATATGCTTTGAGGGTAGCCCAATGAGTTTTACTTCAATATTTAGCTGCAAAAGCAGACAGCAATTGCAAATATTAAGACTTTACCACTTTACCACTTCTTACCTGAGGAAAATTTTGTATCACAATTTTGACCAAATGACAGAAATACTTCTTTTCTGGCTATACTTCCAAATTGGAGTTTGGGCAGAAATCAGCAGCTTTATTGAATAGATATAAAATTCAAATGTCATATTTTGACCAAAACTGAAGTTGATATTCAATAGCAATCTTCTTAATTGCTATTTCCAACTAGGATCAGGTCTCCAGCTAGAGTAATTTGATCTGTGTATAGAAATATTTGAAGGAATGATTCAGCTCTCCTAACAAACAGCCTTCAAATATAGCACAAACTCACTGTGCATAAGCAAAAGGAAAACATAACTTCACTTCCAGGTTTTATACCCATTGCTTTTGACACACATCAGAACAAAGATTTTTTTTTTTTTTATTCCCTGCTCTTGGAAGTTAAAAATAAATAAAATAATAAGGTGACTTGTTTATTTATTGCATTTCTACTACCCTTTTATAAAAAAAAAATTCAAAATCTAGCATGCCCTCAATATTAAGATACTAAAGTTAATAAAAAGACATCATAGATTCCATTTTATATCACCATTTTTGAGCAGCCACCCTTCTAGTGTAGGCACAAGGCTTGATCTTGGTTGAAAGCTTGAGTCTTGCTGAGCTTTCACTTTTCCAGCCCTCCATAAATTTTTGGTGTGAAATTTTAATTGACTTCATTTCACAGAGTCACAGAATTGTTTGGGTTTGAAAAGACTTCTGAGATCATCGAGTGCAACCATTAACCTCAGGCTCCCAGGGCCAGCACTAAACCATTCCCTGAGCACCACATCCACAATTCTTTTAAATTCCTCCAGCATGGGGACTCAGCCACTGCCCTGGGCAGCCCATCCCAGGGCTTGAGAAGCTTTTCAGTGAAGAAGTTTTTTCTAATAACCAATTTAAACATTCCCTGAAACACCCTTGAGGACATTCCCACTTGTCCTGTTGTTTGTTAATTTGGAGAAAAGACCAACATACACCTCACCACAATTTGCTTCCACAGAGGCATTTTATTCTTCTAAGCCTACTTTGCCTCAAAGAACAACACAAAAGCATTTTGGCATTGTGAGATATATTAAATACATCAGTCAATTTTTTTGTTTAATTGAGATATTATCAAATGCATCTACGGAACTCATATATCCATGTGGATGTAAGATGGTGGCAGCAATAATTTAACATCATCATGGCTGTAGGAAAACTTAAAAAAAAATAGCTTGCACTACTGTGAGGAACTGATGGAAAAATTTATATTAGCTGAAATGGGAACTCTTTTACTTTCTTCATTTCCTCTCTGTGTGAGGCTGAACATTCCTGGTAGGCAAAAGGGTTATTTCCCTCAGCCCTGCACAAGGAGTGTTGTCTGTCATAACTTCCCATTTATCTGCACATTCAGACAGAATTTGCTCACTGCACGTCCATTTCTAATGCTAATAATGGTCAAAGTAAAGGCACAAAGCTTGAGCAGCTGTGTCCTCCACTGTCTTCTGCTCACAGAAATGCCAGGACAAGAAATTCCCTGTCTATATTGCTGCTGCCAGGGAAACCTGGATCACCAGGAGACTTCAGAAAAGAAAGAAGAGAGTATTCCAGTGAGGAAAATTTTCATTCCTCACGTAAACAATACCTGAGCTTTGAAAACTTTGAGAAATAGCTAAAGAATTAAAACTTTACAAAACAGAACAGTGTGTTGCCAGGGCACAAAAGGAATTTTGAGGCTCTGGTTTCTGCCACAGTTCACCTCTGCATGCTCACAGTTCAGCTGAAGGGATCCCTGCACCACAAATGCAAATATAACAGAGATTCAGCACTGAAAATAATTCAAATACATGACCACCATGGCAGTTCCATATCCATGAAGAATAAACCATTCTTTTCTAATTTATTCCTATGATACAACAATTAAAAGTTCATCTCTCTTCCCCACAGCACACAACTGACAATAATTTATTTATGCTACTTTGAATATGAGTGTGCAAGACATTTTAAATACTGTTAGATCACTTTCTATCCCCAACATTACATCAAGTTATGATAATTATGGTACTCCCTTCCTGGCTGAGACATTTGAAACAAATCAGGACCTTTCTGTTAACCAGCAGCTCCAAGAGTGAATCTTGAAGCACAGCTCCCTTCTCATTAACTCCTAATCACTGCAAATTATCAAATTGTGGTACATGGTGGGAAACAGAGACTTCCTTTTCAGTACACACTTACATGAAGAAATTCAGGTATCATGAAACTGCATTTGGGAAAATTAAGTCTTGCTAAGGTTTTAGCCCTTGAAAAGAAAGAAATTGTGTGTCAGACTCCATAACACATCATCTCTACATTCCAAATCATTTCTGAGATACAAACATCACAATGCTGATGACAACTGCAAGAAGAAAGCTCAAAACCAATGGTCTTGTCAGGTCTAGGAAAAAAAAAAACAACAATAAGCTAAAGAAGTTGTTTATTCAGTTTTAATTCAATTATGATGGGTAAAGAATATCTCTGCTTTTCTTTGAGTTTCCTTCAGGTACCAAGGTATTGCTTGAAGTGCCTCATAAAAAATATGTGGGGTTTGTTCATCAGTGGGGTTATATTTCCAATTCAATCATTGACATTCTACATGAACTTGAAAAATAGATCACACTTTTCCACGACTAAATATTTTATATGTGGGGACTTGCTGAAATTCCACACATTTTCTTCTAGATCATTCTAAGAAACCACAGTTTTCCCTCAGGAATACTTCCAAAAGCATCCTGCAGTTTGGAAAAATAATTAATGGAAACCCAAGTCTCCAAGAAGTGTGGAAAGATGTTCAGCACTGGAAACTCTTCCCAAGGCTGCTCCACATTTTCACCTCTCTAACAACAGCAAACAAAGAATACTTGACTGGTCAGAAGGAAATCAGGAGTGTTGGATTATCACCTCCTCACACTTCACATTGTACAGCAAGAAAACAAATTAGGGTTGGTAAGCAAAGAGGACAACAATCAACTCAAAAAATGGCTTAATTCAGCATTAACTGGGACTCCATCCCTGCAGCAGAAAACACAAATATTCTTGAGGAATGTCTTGTTTCAGTGTCCCAAGAACCCTTCATAACAAATTGGCTAAAATGGCCACATCTATCTTTACTAAGAGATACACGAGGAAATTATTTTACTGCTTTAACTCATTTTAAAACATGGAAAGAAAAAAAAAGTAAAAATAATAGGCATGCCATGTAGCAGATTAACTGCATTAACTGCAGCCCACTGACAAGAGAATGAGTAATTATATTTAACTCATTGGTGATAACTCTGGTCTCCAGCTCTCCACTGCCCTCAATCAAGAGCAATTCTGCTCAAGTTAGTTCAATGGACTGAGTCAAAACTGGTGTGATATCAATAACAAGTTCAAGAACTAATGAAATCTAGTGGAGAATTTTTGTATGGTTTTTTGTTTCCAAGGAAGAAGGCCATAGGGGGAAAAGGAGTGGTTTACTGTCAGCATTTAAAACTTGGCTCACTCCTTCTTTCCCCATAAAATATCAACAGGAAAATTGATGTCTCAAAGCACCATCATTTTTTTTTCAGTGTTGCTCTGGGGGTCCTTGCTAAAATTCTGGTTTTTCCTCGGGTTTTTTGGGGGTGAAATGGCTGTGCAGTTATTTTTAGTAGAAACCCCAGAATTTCACACTTTAGAATTAAAAAAAGAAATTTAAAGAAAATCTTGTCTAGCCTGAGGATTTAAATACAGTTATTGACAAAGCTTTAATTCCATAGCACTGTCTTTAAGATTTACTTCACTTCTCATTATCCCACTCTGATTTTGTTTGTGATAAATTCAATTAACATCCCCAGGTTGAGTCTGTTTTGCCCATGATGGTATTTGGTGAATGATCTCTCTCTGTTCTTAACCCACAAAGTCACATTTTCTTGTATTTTCTCTCCCTTGCCCAGTTGCAGATGGAAGTGACAGAATGTATTATTTCTATTTTTTGGGGGGGAGGAGGGGTCTTTTTATTTCTGTTGTGTGGTTTGTTTTTTTTTTTTTTTAAGTGAATATCTTGCCACAACAGACACCTGAATTTTAAAATCCTACATGAGCATACATTTACTCCTCAAAACGCTGACACCTGCTAACAAATTTTCAGGTTGACATTTTCAGGGGATACTTCTGCATGTTAAAGCTGGCCCCTGAAGAACTGAGATTTTAAATAGCCTAAAAAGTTTTTGTTTGCTTTTTAAATAAAATTAATTTTTAGCAAAATGCATTTCCACTCATCACAGCAGTATCACACAAATTTTACCCTTTGCCTATGAGTATTATGAGTTACACAGTCCACCCTCTGTACATGGAATTGTAATTTAGTGTACAAATTACAATATTTAAAACACTAACTTTTATGCTATCATCTCTTTCAAAATTATATACTGATATAGATAATAAAAAACAAATTTAAATGTTTGTTTTGTCTTTTAAAACACTTGAAAATACAGATGAAATCATGCTCTGCTTGAAATCATTCAGCAACCATATAGAAAAACCCTTCCAAATGTGTTCTGTGGTGCTCATTAATGATCACTGCACACATTTCTTAAAAGCTTAGTTTTCCCATCACGAGCCTGCTGTTTCATTTTCCAGCTTTGAAAGGACACACACATCTAAAAGCTGAATTTGCTCTGGAAAACCAACAGCCAAACCACTAAATGGTCTCCCCCACCAAAAAAAACCACCAAACCAAAACCTTATATCAAGCTCCATGTGAAGAAAATCAAGATATACATGTTAGCATGGAAATGTTATTTGTTTAAGCAGTCCTGGGGGTATTCGCATGCTTACAATCACGTTCATTGAAGTGGTTTGACAAACCAGGCAGTGTTTCCAGCATGGCAAGTCTGAGATAATTCTGCTTATAGAGACAATTGCTGGCATGTGCAGGAATTCCTCGTGGCTGCTAGACAGAGTCCTGTTTTCCTTGCAGTGATGTCTCTGGAATATCCTGAGATTACCAGAGTAAACTGGCATTTATCCTCACAGAGCTGCTATTAAATCCTGGTTTGCATTTCTTGTCCTTGCACAGAGCGGGATCAACAGGTTGGGTTTTTTTATTATTTTCAAGGGAATTATGATCCCACAGCCAATAAAGCCAATAAATCTTGGACAAACACAGAGGCACACGTTCTTTGCAGCGCACAGTTATTTTCACATTCATAAACGTGATACCTAAAAGAAAAAAATCAAAATGCTTGTTCATGGCTTCCCCATAAAAGAAAACACTGTACTCTCGACATCACAATTCCCCACATGGGAATTTTTTCCTGGGTTCATACTTCCAAGGCAGTGGTGCCTGTACTGAGCCATATTCTTCAAAAATTAGGAGGCAACACTGGGAAAAAAATGAGGGGGAAAAAATTGTTTGTCTGTTGAACTATTCCTGCATTCTTTTTGGTGTTCACAAGTCACAAAAGCCATCATAACCAGAAGTTTCTCAACATACAGGTATGCCAAAATTAATTTTAAGAAATAGTGTGTTTTACTGGCACTTTATATAGAAAGAGAAGTGGTATTTTTTTTCTCCTGTTATAGCAATAGTTGTTAATGAGAAACATTATCTTACCAGAGAGCTGAGCCTTCTCATTTTCATTTATATAGGAGATTGATTAACACTTAGCTAATTGGCACATGCAAATAAGGATTAGCTAAATTTGTTTTTCTTTACGACTCAACGACTATAATTTAGATACTTATTTAGATTAAAATCTGTTATTTTTTAAAGGTAATTATCTGCCTGTTGTCAAAAATAACACAGTAAAATATACTACTAATTGTATTTTACACGTGTTTCAGAAAATAGTTAATTAACTTCACTGAAAAAGTAAGCAAAAAAAAGCAAAGCTTCACTTCACAACATTGGAACCAGGTCTTCTAATGAGAGAATAAAGACACTTGTCTCGGATGAAGTGAGGTCAAATAAGTTGGGGATAACCTGAGATGCAACCACATCTGAAACCATTAAGATTTCCAGCTGAAAACATCTGCTGTATAAATAGAAATAGGTGAGAATGCAGACTGACTCTTGAATCCCTACTCAAAATAAAAGATAATTTTTCCAGTGCTGATTTATAAGGAAGGTGTTTATCCTCCTACCCAGCTGCCCTTCCCAATTATTCATGGCAAGGCCCATTTCAGAGAGCAGCTTGAGGACAACTGTGTGGCTGGATGAGACAGGGCAGTTGTTTCCAAGGCATCTTCTGTGGTTTGAAGCTCTTTTTTTGGATGTTTTGGGCTGAGTTGAGAGCAGCTGGTTGGATGTGGGTGTTCAGCAAAGCAGCAGCACGAGAGTAGAGACCTCACAGCAGCAACTGTGTGTGGCTCAGCTGGTTTTATGGCTCAGGAAACAATGCAGCCTGACACAGATATTGCTTCAAAAAAAACCCTCTCTCTTTGCTCTCTTCCTGCACTCTTACTGGAGGAGCTCATGTAAATAATTATTTTTAATACTTACTATCTCGCATAACCAGAGCAGCTAAATCATGTACATGACACTACAAAGACTTGAACTTCTATTATCATCTTCCAAGGTTTATCCTATCATATATATTGAAACATTTTAGTAGAGCTTCTCATGAAGCACCAAGCAACAGAGCAAAGCCAAGAGCTTACAAGACAATATTTAGAATTCAGAGCAAGCACAGTAAACCTTCAGTGACCCACAGGGCAGCAGCTGGAACTGTGAAATGCAGCCTCTGGTATAGGATTTGAATGTTTCTGTGAGGTGTAGCTACTACCTCTCCAATTTTTCCTACAGCAAGTTCAGTGCACTGCAGCCCCAAAATTTATGAAGGAGGTTGAGTTTATCTGCCAGACAGTGAGGGGTGGCCATAATGAAACAATGATGGACCTTGACTCAGCTTATTTCCTTCACACTTAACCCTCCATTCCCTCCTCAAATCCTAGGAAGTGGTATATCCTCTCAAATTGATCTCCACAGATTGTCCCTTTGGCTAACAGGATTCAGGTTCCAAAAGGCTGCCATGGGCATGTTGACTGCTAAAATTTCCTTTTCCACTTTTCAGTGCTCACCCCTGAGGTGGTTCCAGGGCTCATTTCTCATCCTCTCTGCGTTGAGGTGGAAGCTCCTCAGAATACCAAGAGGGAAAAAGCAGAATGTGGATGCTCTCTGGGCATTTGCCCACTTTCTCTGCTTTGTATCAAATCTGGCTAGCTTGTTTATTTTTTCTCTTTAATAGACAAGGGAAAGAACTGGATTATCATGCCTCACTTGATGTGAAATAGCCCATCCAGAGCTGGCTGGGGAGTCTCTCTCTCCTTCCTTTCCCCCTGAAGGCCCAGGAGGGATGAGAGCAGATTTTCCCCTGTCTGGTTGTGCTCTGGACACCAGGAATGTGTGCACAGAAAGGTCTGAGGATTGCCAAGGGACAGCCAGCCTGGCTGAAGCCACACAGACCTCACTGACCACTTTCTCTCTAGCCCATGCAGAGCCTCTGGTTAAACACACCCTGAATTTAGTGCACGAATTATTGGGATTTCATTGGGATACTCCAGCTACCTTTCCAACACCCTGTTAAGATCAGGTTTAAGCAAGACTGCACCAAGATAACCAGCTTAAAGCTCCCCTCCGGTCCAAGCACATCACTGGCATCTTGCAATCTAACAGAAACCTAATTGCACTTCCTGAAACAGCTTCTCTGTTTCCTTCAGAGCTCAGCATAATCACTCCCTACAGTGCTATTCCCACAGTTTAAAGAACTGTGAGAATATCACCTGATAAAGGTGTTACCTCCAAACAATAAAATATTAAAACAGGGGGGGCATGTGCTCTAGAGCAGAGAACTTTCTACTCAACCTCTGCACAGAATCAACAACTGCCTAAGTTACATTTAAAATTTCTAAGTTACCAGTGGACAGGGCAGATCAGAATCAAGCAAGTTCCACAGAAACAACTTGAAAAGTTTGCCAGGAATGCAGAAAAAAAATACGCACATTCTCCTTAAAGTCTAAAATAATTTAGATACTTTAACTAAAATGTCAGCATGTGTCAAGAAATATTAACTTATATAATACTGCACCATTTTGCTTGCCAGATAATATTCTAGAAACTTGGCATTCTGTGTGCTTCATGCTTTTCTAAGTGTTCTTACATGACTACAATAACTCAGCATGATTGAAACAGCAGTAAATTTTCCCCTGTTTAATTTTCACTTTCCATTTCATTCCACGACTGCTATGAGCACAGTTATATTTGGTTACAATACCAAAACTGTAATGACTTAGATTAAGGATTCTTGTTTTCAAATACCCAGGCTAAACTGGTCTTTAAGGAGTTGAACACTTCAGCACCCATTTAATCAAATAGCTCATAATTCTACACCACTAACTTCTATATACATAATCTTATATAAACCTCTGCATCCCTGTATGCCTTGAAAAATAAACATTGACTCAACCACTTTTTGAGGGTCTGAGTCCACAAGGACCTCACTTTGACAAACATCTATTAGCACATCTAAGTTTTCAAAAGAACCAGCCCCAAGACCCTACAATGTTTTTGGTGATTACTACAAGAATATTAAGATAGATTAGTGTCCTTTCCTACAGCATAAATACAAGCCTGAGCCATCTGGACCTTAAAACCTGGCAAAGAGTGGACAGAATTATATTTAGATTTAGGAAAGATGTTCCACAACACTAAGAATTTGTGAACGAGCTTTGATCTAAGCTAGTATAGAATATAGCAAACTTTTTTGTTGTTTTTTTTTTTCCCAAACAGCACATAGAGCTGCCTGCAGTTCTATACCAGACAGTAAGAATGCCATACTGAATTACCCCACCCATTTGCAAACACCCACTGCGTTTTTAATTGCACTTCATATGTTCCTTTCAACGCCAGCTTTGAAATCTTTCCCTTTCTTGGAGACGAGATGAGTGGGAACTGGCAGAGAAGCAATGAAGACTAAAAGAAAGCTCTGTCCTAGAAGGCAGAGCTGGATTACCACAAATATCTGTGGTACAGAACCAAACTCCTGATGGTTTACCAGGATCATCGCTTGATGCTTCATGCTCTTTAAACTTATTCATAATTTATCTCTGTTTTTCTGGGGTCCCGAATCCTGTGCCTGCATTTTAGCTCTCCTTAACTACTATAAATTAAATTAATAAATGGGTATTTAAATAAGTAGCTAGAAAACCCTTAGGACCACTAACCAGGGTTTGTAACCTTTCCTATGCCACTGGGAATAGAATACTAAATAACATTTTTATTATCTCTTGGTTGTTAGATATTTATTCAGCTTTAAAACAGTGACATTCTAAAGGGTGATAGCAAGCCAAAAAAGCACATTTCAAAAACATTCAGACCTAAATTCAATTGATTTTTTAAAAATGTTTTTAATCTTCCTTCCAAAATGTATCACATAATCAGATATTATATATTTGGTTTTTTTACTAGGAAATACAGCAAATTGATAGCCTGACACAGAAATCAATAGATCATTATCTGAATTTTGCTTTCAACCTATCAACAAACAAGAAAAGGCTGGAGATTAAAAAGGCAGAATTTCTTCCTGGCAGCATTTTATTACTGGTAGAGGCAAGGACAAGAAACCAATTTCTGGTTGTTCCAGAAATGGAGATAGGTAGGGCCCTGCAGGCTGCTCCAAACCTGGGGAAGCACCCAACATCCAGGAATTCATTTTACCAGGCAGTGCAGGGACTTGGAATAAGATAATCTTTAAGCTCCCTTCCAACCCAAATCTTTATAAAATAAATAACCATTAATGAGAAATGGCATGGAATTGTGAAAAAGCCTAATAAAAACACATCTTTTTTCACCCTGTTTTTCCCCAGTTAAAAAAAAAAAATTGTACAGTCCTGTAACTTTTCAATTCAATAACAAAAGAAGATTTTAGATCCAATATTCTAAAAATATCACACCTGGCTTTTTGCTACATGCACCAGTCAGAACAGTGAAACTCATCAGCCTAGGGGTGAGTGCAGTCAAAACATGACTGCATCACACTGGTTAATCCCAGGGATTCAAGTCCCATCCCATAAACATTCCTGACATCAGCTGTAAAGACTGCTAACCCTCACCTGCACATCTTCACCAATATCAGCTCTCATTTTAAAGATTTTCCACAATCACCCAGAATGAAAACATCACCAAATGTGAACAACTTCATGAAAAATCCACCCATCTAAAATGTGACATTTTTGGTCGTGTACTGATCAGGTGAGTGGATCACACTGCATTGAAACATCTACTTAAAAACATGAGCAGGTTTTACAACCATATTTGTTTCAAATTTGCTTTGGATGAAGATATCTATGCCAAATTTTAATTTAGGAAAAGCTTCCAAAGCTGAGATATCATCTAGGTAGGAACAACAGAAGGAAAAGACCCACCCCAGACACTAAAATCTAAAATTGTAAAAATCTAAACTTAAACTTAAAACACACACACACAAAAAAAAAAAAAAGCAAACAAACTAAACCTAAAAACTAAACCTAAAAAACTAATCACACAAAAAGAAAACCCACTTCACACACACAGGGGGAAAAAAATAAAGACACAAAATGGTCACACAGATTGAAAGCTGTCCCATAGCCAGACACCACACAACTTCAGGGCAGAGACTGAAGATACTGGAATACAGAATTTTCCCTGTGAGACTTGTATGTGAGTTCTGAATTTGAAAGCCAAGCTGAATTCTTTTTTTTTAAAAAAAAAAAATATGTGTTCAAATAGTATCAGCTCTCTGTACTTTTCAGTGTTAAAGTACAAGGAAAAGTAAAATATTTACTACCAGAACCACTATAAGGAAAGACTGGGAGGGAACGCACAAAAATAGCTGCCCATATGTAATTTTGGTTTGTCTCCTAAGTAAAAGTCACACAGAAATAAGGAAAATCAAAGTTGCTTGCTAGAACATGATCACAAGAAAGGGGAGGCGAGAATATGAAATAAACTTTTGCAATAAAAGAAGAAAATCACAGGGGAAAAAACAGACGAGTTTTATATTCATGATTTTGAGACAAAGTCACAGCTCCATCCCTTTGTGCAGAGATCAGAAAGAAGAACAAAGCGTGACAATGCAGCATCTCATCCAACTGCTCTCTGCAGTTCCCAAATACGAAGGGAAGATGAATTTGGATGTTGGCACACTTGGCAGGCAGCTCTGGATCCGTGGGCTGAGGGAGGAGACTCAGTCTGGAGACCTCTGGCCTTGATGTTTGCAGTGTTTCTGCACAGCTCACCATGGACACGCTGCTCCTGCTGCTTTTACTCTGAATGTCATCAAGACCCTCCCACACTGCTCTCCTCATTGCTATTCCCCCACACTCGGGACGTTTCTTGCCCAGTGAATGCAGATGTATATGGCTATATATGCATTAAATGATGTCTAGCATTCAGCCATTACCTTAAGAAATCACCTAACATTGATTTCCATATTCTGCACTTCACCCTCCACGTCACTGCCAAACCCCAAGGTTAATGAAGCGTCAGGTAGACCCACCTGAAATTCTGTGCTCAATTGAAAATGCAATTTCTTTTCTTTTTAATTTCTTAGTTGTGTTGTTCCAGTGAAGAGTCTGAAAAACATGATCTGGAACAGTGCTAGAAACTTACTCAAAGATAAACAAAAATGGAAGAGACTCCTGCAGCTCATGGACTCCAAACCCAGAATAGCTGAACCAGATTTCTGCAAGGTTACTTCTGCTCAGGATTTATTTCATTTTTAAATTTGATTCTACTTCATTTTTTGAGCATCTCAATGTAAATATCCTCTTAGAAGAAGTGAAAACTACAGCAGCAGCCCAGGATGTTGCATGTGTGATGCTAAGGCAGCTGCAAAGCTGAGCAAACACTGCCTGTGAGAGCTGCTAGAGAAGCTGGTGCAGTTCACAGGAGCAGCACTTTGCTGAACCTGCATCCTCACAAGCCACGACACATTTTCCTGGGATTTCCAGTAGATCTCCACACAAGACAGATGTGTATGTGTTTAAATCGTTAATAGACCACACTGTGTTTATAAATGCAGCTCATCTGACAATAATAAACAAAAAGGTGCAAACACAGCACACGAGAAAATGCCTGAGGAAGGTCTAATTTAATTACAGACAGATGTTCTGGCCCTGAGCATATTTTGCCTTCCTAAGGATCATTTTTTTGTTTTAGTCTGTCAAGCATACCTGTACATTTCACATAAAGGAAAAGAAAAATATTTTTACCAAATCTGGTATTACCTTTTATTTCTTGTACATGAAACAGAAAGTGACTCTAAGGAGATCAACAGACCTCAGTTGAAGTTGGAGGCTTCCAAGTTGTTGTTTTGAATGTAAAGACAATTCTGCCACACAAATTTTACATGCTCATTTTGATGGGGAATTTTATTCTACTTATTTGCATTACCCATTCCTTCCACCCAAATAAGGGGTTTGATTTGCAAAGACCTTCAAACTCAAACATTTAGTTCCAGACATATTTGGGGAGCCAGAGGGCAGGAAGCAGATCACTGGTTTTGCAAGGCCTTTATTTACATTTTAGCCAAATAACATGTTTGGATGGGGTTTTTTTGGTCCAGTATTGTCATTTCCCACCATCCCAGCCACGACACCACACAGAGGGGAGCATTTGTGTGTTCCCATGAGAGGCAGCTTGTGGCAGGCACTGAAACCAGGGATGTGGCAGATGTTGGATGCTCCCCTTCCCCTCCCCTGGCAGGGACCTGCCCTCCCAAATGCTGGGGCAGAGTGGGGTGGGCAGCTGCTCCTGGGGGCACCATTCCCAGGTGGGAGCTCCTTCTCCTGCCCCTCTGCTCCTTTCCCTCCCTCACAGCCCTTCACCCAAAACTGGATTTTGGGTTATCTCCTGCTGGATCCCTCTCCTCTGTCTCTCTTCCTGAGAAAGTGGATTTCCTACAGCACTTTCCCTCACATTGTCATTAATCTCTGCCTGTGGCTCCTCTCTTGCCCCCTTTCCTCTCACAGCACACTGTAAGTGGAAAGTGCCCTCATACAGCAAAACAAGTCTCTGTTCGCTACCTCCCCCACAAAAAAAAAAAATCCAGATAATTAATAATAAAGTAAATGCATTTTCAGGCTAAAATAAATGTGCTTTCAGCTCTCTGTACACAGAAGCTCCACTTTGGGCTCTAGCACAACCAAAGGTCAGATATGTGGTGCGAAGTTTTGTTTTTGGAGGAAAAAAGAGAAGGGTTTTTATCCCCCTGAGTGCACAGCATAGTGCACACCCCTGAGAGGCAGCCCCAAGGAAATGCACGGTCCCAAAGAGAGATCCAGTGAATCCTATGGACATTAATTCTATTTTGCCCCCACCTGCAGAAAGCTGACTGTACAGGAACTCAGCTGTTATGCCAGGTATCCTTCTTGCACTGCAATTTTAATTCCTGCATAGATTACCAAATACAGTTTTCTCCAAAGTTATTTTTCCTTACAGGAAGATGAAGAACGTCATAAAAAGTTTCAACTCTCACTCCTTAAAACGGGTTGGCAGAAATTAATGTTATCTGAGTATGTTGTGAGATTAAGTCTCAAACATCCTTTCAGATAAAAGGAGTTTATCACTTCACACTTTAATAACAGCTGAGAGAGGGAGAGAGCCTAAAGCTAAAAAGTCATCATCATGCCAACAAGAAAATGATCCAGAACCATCTCAGACAAATATCTTAATAAGGAAAGCAAAACTTTTGCCCTCTCACTTCAGAAACAGAGATACATGAAATTACTCAGATCCTCATTAAAGATTTACTCTGGAAGAAGGAGGGGAAGAAAAGAACCAAGGCAAAAAGTTGCAGTAATTTTTTACAGAAACTTCCAGCAGCAGATTAAAGCCTAAGGAACATCAGCCTTCTCTCCCGTCTGTAACACAGAAATGCTGGTTCTGGGCTTGGGTTTCACAGCTGACCAATGACCACACATCATTTCAAGGGCATTTTCAGGAGTTCACTGAGCTCAAATAATTCTGGTGGGGGACAAGCACTCAATATCCTGACCAAAACCAGAAGCAAGTCTTCCATTTGCTGTAAATATGCACAACAAATTTAGACATAAGTGCTCTACGAGTTCTGAAGGTGGGGAGAATATGTAAATTAAAATAAAACAAGGGGGAAAAAAACCCTGAAATCTGCAAATGATGGTTGTCTGAAGCACGAGAACATCAGAAAACTGTGGTAGCACTGCAGAGTCTGCTTGGCCACGTGCCTGTCAATGGAGAGGAAGCAAAAATATTTCAGCTATGGCATTGCTCCTGGCAAGCTTGTTTCCCTGAGCTGAAACGTTGCTTATTCCAGCTGTGGAATCCCTCCCCCAAAAACATCCCCTCAGCCCAATTTCAGCTTTGCTTAATGAACCAGCTTTATAGACCACATAGAAAATGTTCTTAATGCCACTCATGTTCAAGTCCTTTTTGGTTTTTTTTTCAGTCCCTGTTGAAGCCCTATGTCACATTTTGCACGGGCCAAGGAGAAATCCATATGAAACATATGCAGTTACATAAACTGTGGTCAAAGACTTCCTGACATGGAGATCTATGAGGCTGTGGGATATTCTCCCAAAGGAAGTGGAGGAGACTCTAACAAGTGAGACTCTTAAAACATGTCCTAGCAGATATTAACTCTGTAGTAGGTATTAGGTAACTAATATTGCCTTGAGTAGCTACTCCCAGAATTTCAAGTTTGTCATGGTTACTCTCCATAGAAAGGCCAATTAAACACTGTAAAATGCAACAAAAGACCATATAAATCTATTTGCATGGTTTCCTCAATCTTTAATAGGTTTTTGCAGCACAGGAACCAGATGTACTTTTATTGAACTGGGACCTCAAATACGGTGTAATCCATATGGCCAAAATAACTAGGTAATAACAGTGCATTTACTAGGGGACCATAATAATTATATGATATTTCTCTTTATGATGTATAAGCAAAAGTTTACCACAAATGTAATTTATAAACTATTATTTTCATATATGAAACAAGCTACAGAGTAAGTAGGAGTGGGAGAAAAAAAAGAAAAAATAGACATTTCAGGAAGAAAAGACATTGAGTATGACCATAGCTGGATCCTGTTTATCTCCCAGCTGAACAGTAAGGAAGAGACCCTTCCCTGCATGCACAGATCCCCTTCCCATCCTGAGGGAGGGAAAGAAATCCTCACCTCCCAACATCACCCCTCCCCAAGGCTGGACCTACAGCAACCACTGCTGGAGATCTGCAGCCCAAGTGCTTCCAGGTTTCAGCTCCAGGACTGGGAAGTGCTGACCACATCCAGGAAAGCCACACGCAGAGCTGCAGAGCCCTGGGCTGCTCCACAGAGTCCTGGAAACCTCTCCTCGTTCTCACATCGTCAGTGCAGACTGGAGCCTTGCAGGCAGTTGGTGCTGGGCCTTTCATTCCTTCACGTATTTAATAAAAAATATTCCCAGCCACGCTTGCCTTGCTCCTCCCCAGACTCTTTTCCTTGCAGCTGCCCCAAGTAGATGGCTCCAGAAAAAGGAAAAAAAAAACCCAACCCTGACTGCCATCCACTGCTCTCTGTTATTTGTTGTGCAAGGGACTGGTTGGGTAAATAAACCCCATGATTTTCTCAACTGCTTCTCTTAACATGATCCTCCAAGTAAGCTGTTATAATGCAAATTTTCTAATCCAAAAGTAACAGGACAATGTTTAAGCCTAACTGCACCAATCTTTTATTTTGATGAAGACCAGAGCATAATATAAGAGCAGTTTTTAGTAAAAAGCAAGATTTTCACTGAAATTTTACCTTAGAGTAAGGGTACAAAGTGCTGGGACAGAGTTGCACCATTTCCAAATGTTTCCCAGGATCCAATCCAATTCACCAAAGTTTTCTGTTTGCTTTTCAGATTATCACTGAATGCTTTTAGGGTTGTGGTTGTTTTGTGGCTTTTGGGGGGATTTTGATTTTTTGCTTTTCATGAAATTCAGCAGCAGGGTATGTGCATTTCTAGCATCAGACTTATTTCTTCAAGCTCCATTCAGAAAAGTTCACCTGAAAAATCATTTGGCAACTTCCACGGAATTCGGATTGAAATAATAAAAACAGCAAGTTTCTCATTTGCAAGTGAAACAAGATCTTAGAAATATCTTTTTTCCAAGAGCTTATGTGGCCAAATT
Organism: Petroica traversi; assembly: GCA_025920805.1. NCBI lineage: Eukaryota > Metazoa > Chordata > Aves > Passeriformes > Petroicidae > Petroica > Petroica traversi. The sequence continues at coordinate 3,565,086 of JAHLSL010000040.1, forward strand.
AGCCCAACCAGAGTAAGACAAATCTCCAACTCCTTCTGAGGGTCTTATCTATGCAAAAATTTTATTAAATTGCTTTGATGCTTTTAGACTGAATGATAGCCTAAAAATGTTTTACTCTTTGCAGACAGCAGCATTCACAGGAAACAAAGGCATTGTAGAGGGGAGAATTAGGGGAAACATCTTTTATTACTTCACCTTAGTTTCATAACCTCAGATTATTGAATGAGGGATTATAAAATTACTTTGCAGCAATAACGGCTTCTAACAAGTCTCCTGCAGTGAATTAGCACTATTGCCTTCTGAAAACCTCAATTTAAAGTGTATATAAAAGGGGATAAATTGTGTTAACTCCTCAATTTAACCCCAGAGCAGAGGAGATGGCAAGGAGACCAGCACAAAAACCTCGTGGCAGAGTGTTTGTCCAGCCCTTGAGGCAAAGCTGAGATCCCAAGCAGAGTCTCACAGAGCTCCACCACAATTTGTAAGACACAGCTCCACACCCAGCAGGCAGTGCTGGCTCCCAACCACTCCACCAGCAGCAGCTTTGCCTCAACAACTTGTCTGACTCCAGCCTGAGCAAGTGGCTGCAGGTGAAAGGCTCTGCTCTCCATCAGCCCTCACACACCAGCTGTTCCTGCCAGCACCCAGATATTCAGTGTGCACATTCCAAACCAGAGCCTGCTTCTCTGTCACCATTCAAAATCAATTCTGCGAAGAGCAACCAGAGCTCATAAAGAGCAGCTAATAATTAATTACACTCCAATGGTCTTCCAGCTAGCTCCCATACATCATGGGCTGCTGGATGCTTTTAATCAAAGTGCTCCATTATCATATAGCAATGGATCATTCTTATTTTTATTTTTTTTTTCTGCAAATAAAGGATGACATTTTTATAGCGGTAACCTTAAACTTTCCAGCCACACATCTTACTAGGAAAGAAATGCCAAGAACAACTGCTGATATTATAGCAAAATATTCTTCCCTTTGGTAAGTAAAGTGGCATCCACACCCTTTGGGGATGTGAGGGAGAGGAAACAATGGATTCCATATCATTGCCACAGAAGAGATGTGTATGGAAACAACTTTAAATCATTTTCCCCCATCCCCATCCAGCCAGATGAGGTCCCTGTTCTATCAGCAGAGGGAGGTGCTGCTGAATTCCCTGGTGCAACACAAACCAAATGCTGTTCTCCACAGTCACCACAAACTCCTTAAATCCTGGCCAAAAATGACCAAAGTTTCCACATTCCTACGAAGTGCTTTCCTGAGGGGGCACAGTCCAAGGGAGAACACAAGAGAGGAAACACAATTTGCAGAGAATGGAAGTTTTTCTAGCAGCATCCACTGGTGCTGGCACTTGGTTTCAATTCCTGGCTGCTTATGACATGAGAATGAGCATTCATAATGTTCAGGAACAACCAAGATGTAAAATAAAGAAGTATTTTAAGGAAGATTTCTGGTCTCCTCTGTCCACTGTGAAATTAATTTAAAATTGTCCCTTCAGCAAATAAGTTATTTTTACATAGATGGGAACAGAAAGATAAGGAAAAAATAGTGTAGTGCTGAAAGTGTCACTAAAATAAACATACTAAAAACACACACATTTTTACCTTTCATCTTAATTTAAAAATGGTGTTGTCATACAAGCCAGATGGAAAATCTGGGGTATTTTCAATCAGCTCAATCACATTTCTTGTCTTACAAGTAACTGTTATCTGGATTCTGATAACATTTGGTACCCAGAATTTTGTTTCTGTAATGTTTATAAAATCCAGCTTCCTATAGCCATTCATAAACCTGATTTCCAGTCAGATAACAATGAACAATTAAGCTCCAACTCCTCAAGCTGCAGTGTCCAAGTGCCAGGGAAGTGAAATGTGGTGCATTTGGATGGGACAAACCTTGTAGGTCCCTTCTAGCTGAAAATATCCTGTTTTTAAACAGCGTCCTTTCCCTCCAGCAGCAGGATGGGCTGCAAGGAGTGCTGTCCATGGTCACAGTTGGCTCTTGGGAAATAATGACAGGAGTTCTCTCCCTACAAACCCAGGGATGTGCAGAATAGCCTTTCCTTAGACACACACACTTTTCATCCAGCACTGAAACATTCAATTTTCTCATTTCTCACCACAGGAACCCCAGCTGATGAGGTGAGGTGGTTCCTTTTTCTCTGCGGGAACAAGAAACGAACCCTTGCTCTCTGATGTTGACTCCTAGACAGCTCCAGAAATGGAGAGAAACACTCACCTCCTGCCACACAAGCTCAATTAAGTGACAAAACAGCAGCAAGAGATGGCTCCTGTGAAGAAAGGCTCCCGTGAGAGGCTAAAGCCCCAAGTTTTGGTTGCTGAAGCCACCTCCAGACACGTTTCACATCTCCCAGCTCATGCAGTTGATGCCTGTCCCCTGACCCACAGATGGTGGAAGCCACCTCTTGCTCCACACTTGGGATTTAATTCCTTGTCATGGTTACTGCACTGGCAGCCCTGAAAAACCTGCATTTCAAGCAGCACTTGGTAACCCTTGAAACACCTTGAGCACTTTTGGGTCCTCTCATTACAAATATTTAAAAAGCAAAAAAATGTTTAGACAGTGTCCTGTGGCATGCTCAGGGTGAAATGCCAGCCAGGGCAATTCCAAGAGTGCTCACAGCAACCCAGGTTCATTTAATGACAGGCTCTCAGACATTTCCACCCTAGGCAGAAGTGTGTCCACAGGGCATAACTCACCTCCTGAAAAGTCTCTCTTTCAGGTCTGATACCTGCCAGTTGAGAGATGTCATTATTCAAAACAACAAGCTTAAAGAGGTAGAAGGCAGGGGAATAAATCTGAATCAGGCGTATGAAGTTACTGCCACAAATGAAAGGTCATTTCACCAATTATCTCCCGCACATATTTTGTATTAAATTCTGCATTTTTAGGTTCACCAGGCTTTCTTCTGATTGCCATAAGGAGAACTGAATATTTATGTAGAGCAAAAGGTTAAAGTATAAGTCATTGAAAAAACCATGATGATGGATTTCAGATTAATAAGCAGTGACATAAGGAATAAAATATATATGCATATATATAAAGTAAATATACTGTGCTTAATTGATTTTAAAAACTTGCTTTCCTATTCTAGGTGATCTCCCACCTATCCAAGGAAAGCAGCATCAGGAAGGGTTTCAGATTAAGCACTATCCCCTGCAGTGATCAGGCACTGCACAGCAAGACAGTTTAAAAGAGGTTAATTCCCTTTATGATTTAACATTCTGATGGATAAACCTTTTCTAATTCCATTGTGTTAACACAAAATCACCACAATCCCCAATTTTATTTTTTTACAGAAGAGAAGCCACACCTAAAGCAAGCTTTTATGTGTTGTTTTCCTCACCTCTTCCCCATTTCTTTCAGAGCAGAACCCCGATTTTGCAGAGGAGCTGGAGGGCACCAGTTTCCTCCTCAGCTGTGAGTGATGGTGGCTGGGTGGGGGCCAGGCTGGAGCCCAGGCACAAAGCCCTGGGCTGGCAGTGACAGAGACAGATGCCTCTCCGTGGCTGTGCAGATGGCACCAGCAAGGCTTCTCTGGCTCCTCCAACCAGGGGATGTTATCCCAGGAAGAAGTGTCTCTGAGCAGAGATGAGAGGAGCAGGGGGGGAGGTATCAGCTTGCCTATCAAGTGGGAGAGATCTGGAGGCAGATTGAACAGCAGAGGATAACAAAATTTGCCTGTTCCAAAAGCAGCGATCTGGCCCAGGGGGCTGAAATCTGGGGAAGTGATAAGGAGCTGAAATAGAGTCTATCAGAGGGAGCAGCAGCCTGACACTCAGGGAAACTCACTTGGATGTCTGTGCAGCAACCCCAGAAGCAGGGGAGAGAGGCAGGAAAAAAAGGGAGATCTAATGCTTGAACCAGCACTAGATGAGATTTTCCTGGGCAAACCTTATAGCTGAGCATCACTCACTTTGCAGGAATAATTGGATTTATTACATTAAATTCCAAGAGTAGTTCAATGTGAAATGAAGAAAAAAAAGACAAAAAAGGGGGGAAAAATCCCCCAAGGGTGATGCCATTATAGACATTTTACTATGACCCCAGGAAAGACACCACTAATGCACAGGGTAGAGAACTTCATTTAGGGATGATGATAAAGCAGTACAGAGTCACATTGACCACTTAGAATTCTCTGGATAACCTCCCCTAACTATCTCCAGCTACCAAAAAAAAATAAAAAATAGACAAAGTACTAGAGGGGAGTTGTTTCTGCTCCAGTCCTGATTAACAGGAGAACAGAAGAGAAGCAACAGAGAATTTGACATATGGGAGTAATAAATAACACTGTGGATTAAAGCAGTCAAAAAAAAAAGCATGTGTATATACATACATAATTATTTTAAGCAAAACAGCTTTTCTTCTGATAGAGAGGAACAGAATGCATAGCAAGACCAACACGGCTGTGCCAGAAAGAGGCACTTGAAAACAGAAAGAAACATAAATCACATGTCAAAAACAAGTTTACATGGCTGAGGAATACAAAAGAACCGACATTAATCACAGTGCATTAAAGACAAGACACAAAGCTAACTAGAAAGGGACAAAATGCATCAGGAACAAATTGGGTCACCCATAACAAGAGGGAACAAAGCAAGACCTTGTTCCTAAAAAGAAAACGATGCATTTACTCCCTGGTGCCAAGGACTCCACCAAAAGGGGAAGTGTCCCCTCCTCCTGGGGAAAGTCATGGGAGAGCAGCCCAAGAGCTTCCTTTTCCTCCCTTGGAAGGCCTTTGAAAGGATAAATAGACAGGTACTTCTCTGCACTTCTTCAGTGCCTCCTTGATCTCCACGGGAAGTTCTGCATTGATAGGGGATAATTAGGGAATTGCACACTACCAGGATCAGTGGGACTGCACAGCTCTGTCTGTGGTGGTTACAAAGTGGCAGGTTGGCTCCAGTAAAACCTAAATTAGGGTAGCATTCCCCTGTCATTATCTTTGACTTCTCAGGGGAACCAAATAGCAGAGAGGGAACACTGAGCTGCCCTCTCCAACCCAGCTGTGTTTGCACAACTGACAGGGACCCAGAGCCCAAAACCTGCTCGCCTCACAAACACACAGAACGTGCACATCTGGGAAAGAAGGAATTTTTAAACAGTGTTGGGAGCTACATTACAACCAGTAACAGATCTTGAAAACAAGCTGGTCCTACAGGACATGGGAGAAAGCACATTTTGAGGCAGCAGAAGCTGCTTTTAATCTTGTATCTCATTGATGTGTTATGTTGATCCACTGCATGTCCAACAAACTTTAGAGAAGGATTTCTGAAAATGCTCGTTAAATTTTAAACAAACAAACTCTTTGGGAAATTAAGCGGATGGAGGATTTCCCTATATTAACACTGGCTTAGATCAGTTTTCATAGGAGAAGTACACTAGGAAATACTAGATTGAGCTTGTTTTTAGCATGCTTAGCTAAAAACATGCACTGCACGAGCAACACAAGGAATTCCCCAGAACCAAGTTTGGAACCATTCACGGTTTAATAAATGTTACATTTAAAATGGTTATTATTGAAATGGTAACTACAGTGTTCACATTGAATGAATTTTCCATTTTGTGGGGGGGAAAAAAAGCTATTTCATTAAATCTGTATCTCACAAAGCCCAACTCCAAAAGCTTACAAGTTGATATCATCTGATCAGAAGTGGTTATGCAAGGACAGGATCCACGGGACTTTGCCTGTAGACATGAGCCAGATGATTTCTACCTTGCTATGGGGCAGGTGGTCTGTACACTAAAGGGCAGAGAAACTTTCATTTGCATCAAAAGCCATAAAAGCACATCTTGGGAAGGAACAGCACAAGAAAACAAGAAGCAGCCAAGGATCAGATGAGTCAGACACCTATCACAGATGACTTCCGTGTACTTGATTGCTCTCTGGTGCACTAGTTTTTTTTTTTTTCAAGTTTTCTCTGCCTTTGTAGTTTGATCAATCTTATCTCAAGATCTGCTAGAAATCAAACACAAGATGCTGCTGCCGTAAACCACAATCAGGCAGGGGAATTTGCTGTCAGTATTTGATCTCCAATGATTTTCAATACTTCTTTGCTGTGGCAATAATTTGCATTCTTATTAAGATGAATTAAGATCCTCATGTTGTATCATAAACCCCATTAATACAGAGCAGCTTTGGAGCTTTATCAGTGATTTGCATTTTCCCCAAAAGCCCAACATCCTGGCACTAAAAAGCTTTTAATGTTGTTACCTTTCTACTGCACAAGCACAACAAATCCCTTCTATGGTTTCTTTGTGTTTTATAAAATATTTCATGTACATTTTGCTCAGCATATATCAGAAGCACAAGTGTTGTGCCAACACTGCCCCTGTACTGTTGCTCTCATATCCAGAGATAACACAGTGCATTAACACACTCCACTGGATTTAGTTTAGCAGCTGAGCAATGAAAAGATAACCATTTATAAAACTTGATATGACGCTGGATCCATTTGGACCAGGACCAGGTACAGATGCTTTGTGTGATGGGGAACAGGAGACATTCCCAGTACCCCCACACACTCCTGCTTTGACTTGGGAACATGATATACTTTTAAATACACTCTCTTCAAGTAGCGTGGCGGAGAAATTTCCTCTCTAAAAGGCAGGAAGCTATTTTTCAAAGGCTACTTTTTAATTTTGAAAGAGACCACATTCAAGCCAGAAGATCAGCTACCAATATTTTTTAAGTGATCAAAAGCTTGACAAGCTCAGCCAGCAATAGAAAACCCATACAATCTATCCACTATTGTCTGAGGGTTAATATAGTTATAGCAAGCCTATTACTTCAGAGCCTCCTAATGAAAAATGTTCTATTTAACAAAGTGAACATCAACATCCTGAAGAGGTTCTTCTGCTATCTGTCTTCTACCTTTAATTTTAATTAAGAAAACAAATGGACAGTAAATTTGAAGCAAAGAATCAACATTAATCTCTAAATCAAAACGATTTACTTTGAGATTACAATTAATCATATGCATGAAATATCTTATTTAATAGGGTGATGCCCTCAGTTACTTTGTTTAATCACTAAAACAATCCAATTTCCAAAATTAGAATTTGGAACCATTCCAAACATAACCCATTAAGATTATCAATCCAGCAAGAACAGTGACACTGAACCTCTGAAAAATAAACTCTTCAAAACTTTTTTTATTCCTAGACTGAAGTAAAGTGGGCCCAGACAGAGTGAACCTCAATTAAAAACAGGGAGGGGTAATGCAACATCTAAACAAGGAGATGACCCCAGGACATTTGCACTTAAACTTGTTGGGGACAAGACTCAACCCCCATTCAAATAAAGGCCACTACACCAGATTTTAACCTTGAATAAACAAATCAACGGCACAAAATGACTGGATTTACCTCCAGTCACAGTGGGCATGGGTTTGGTTCATTTATAAAGGCAAGATTTTGCCAACACCTTTAAGAAAGGGTAGAGAGGACACAATTTCAGCTTTGCAGTTGGGATCTGCAGCTGTCACCAAAAAGCACAGGGTACACCAGTGATGGCTTCTAGAGCTGGCTAAGCCTTTTATTCATATTCTAAAACACCTCTTCAGCCACCTTAATTCAAACAGTTTCCACAATCACAGTCCACACCCTCCTGTTGTTAGGGAGAATCTCACATCCCTCACAAGAACCTCCTGGTGTCCTCAAAAAACAGGTGGAGGCAGGATTAGAGCAGGCAAACCAAAGCAGCCAGCTTTGATTTAGCCTGGCCATAATATTTCAGCCAGCACATCAAAACATGGCTGGAACACTTCATGGAAACACGAATTTACACACACACGACTTTTACCTCCAGCCAAATGCCATAAGTCTTGAGATGCTGCCTCAGCAGGATTAACACAAGACTATTCATTATGGGATCAATAAGCCTGTCCTTCTCAGGGGCTCTTTTCCTCTTGCCCCACTTAGCTTTCCACTCCGTGGCAGGGTGGGTTTATTTAAAGGATAAAATTCTTCCTAACTGAAGACTGCTCAATGATTCCTGTTCTCATCTTGTATTCTAGCATTGCATCTCTAGAATTGGAAAAGAAAAAATAAAAAAAAGGAGCAGGGAAGGGAATCAAGAAGAAAATGGGTCATGGTGCCCTGGACTCCCACAGTGTGTTTGTATATCTCCATGTCACATCTTAATAGAGAAGAGCAGTCACATTCTGCTTTCTTACTTAAATGACACTTCTCATCTAAAAATCCATTTTTCACGTAGATTTCCCTCACTTCACGTGCTCAGAGTCACCCTGCCAGCAGAGGATAACAAGTTCTCCTGGCTCCCTGCCCCCTCCACATGCCAAATCTCCTCCAGTGGCACCTCAGCCACCTTCCCCTTTTCTCCCTCCAGCCTCTCCCTGCTCTGCAAATCCACAAGAGCCAGCAAAGCAAGAAGTTCCCCCAGCTCCAAAGCCAGAGCTGTCACTGAGATCCACCCCAGCACAGGCCACCAAGACCCCTGCCATGAGTCACTGATCCACCTTGGCTGGGGACAACCCCAGTCACAAAAGACAATAAAATTAATTGTTGCTCTTCAAACCATCAACCCAGAAGGGGTGAGCAACACCTCTCTCCTTCCTCTGATCTTCAGGAAAATACAGATTAACTTACAAGAGCAAGGTTCTTCAACCTAAAAGCTTCTTGAGGTAAAAACATGCTTTTATATCACCCAGCTCTCTGGTTGTTCTTTTTTGGGGAGAAGGCACGTGCCACATGGCTGGTTAGGGAACAGTCCTAACTCTAACCCTTATTTCTCACCTGCTGATAAACATTATTTTGTTATCTCCAGGAACACTATAGGCTTGCATTTGCCTGGTTTGCTGATGCCTGCAGCAGAAGTACCTGCAGTTAATGTTAAAATGCAACAAGCTACTGCAAGGGGCACCTTTTTATTAAATAAATAAATAAAATTAGTTCTTATCAGCTTGTCTTCTTGACATATCAACTCCCGTGCTGCCTCCAGGCAAGAAATAAAGAATATTAACCAACAAATCAAGTAAACACATTTTGTGTTCTGCTTTCAATGTGAAACGTGATAATGGGTTTCCTAAATTATTCTTGCTTTTGCCGGTGCCAAACCAAAAGAAGGATAAATACAGCAGCAGCACATCTCACCTCTTCTGAGCACTCACAAGGATTGAAAGGGACCTAGAAGGAAAGTATTGGACTGCTCTGATCCATAAAACCCTTGGGGAAAAATCCAGAGAGACAACACAGAAACACCTGAAACTGAGGGTGGTGACAGCAAGGTGACACTCAAAGTCCTGTGCCCCTGGAAGCTGTGCCAGCTGCAGCTCCTCGGGGTAAGGACTGAGCCAGCCACTGCCACCCCACACATCTTCCCCATGCCCACAGGTCTGGGGAAGCCTGACTGATCCCATTAACAGGGAAATGGAACACCTCGTGCTGGGGGAAACTGATCCTTCTCCCTGGCAGCAGAGGCCCAACCCAGTGCTGAGGACGGAGTGATTAATGGAGAAGAATTGATCCTCCCAGTCCTTGTAAGGCAGCCAAGTGCTGCTCAGACAAAGAGGTCTATGTGGAACGCTACCAGGCAGCCACTCCAATCATGCCACAGCTTATAATGCCTCCCCATACCTTCCCCCTTCCTTCTTAACAGCTACTTATGTGCTAAACAACCTCTTTTTCTGCACGTTTCGAAGACTGACATCAGGAAAACATCCCTGAGGTATGGCAGCCTTATCCACCCAGCTGCCCCCTGATCACATCCCACCTTCTCTCACAAACAAGGCCATGAAAAGTCCTCTGGAAAATTCAGAGGAGCCCTGGCTAAAGAAACTCTTCCAAAGCATAGAGGCAGATGGAGGGAAGATTCCTTGTCAAAAGTCAGTCAACAGGTAACAAAGGAGCAGGAGGGAGGATGCACACAGATTTCAGGGCTGTGTCAAAACCCAGCTTGGACTAGACACAATGGAGTATTATTGTTGCCTTTTGGCAGTACGCAACACATCCATGAAAAAAAAAACCAAACAACCAAACCCAAATTCAATCTTGATACATTTTTTCCCCCTGAATTAATTCCATGGTGTGGTGAGGCAAGAGAGCCGCATCAACCCCTCCGTGAAGGGCAGGAGGAACACACCTCTCCTTCAGGTTCGACCCTCAAATCTCATTAATTGCAGCAGCATCCTCAGGGCCCGATGTTTGCACACGACAGGAGCAAGGAGGGAGAGGAGAGGAGCACACCCCACAGAACAGACAGCTGACTGCTCGATCTGGCTCCCTTCCACCCCCTCCCTCAGAGTCCCCGGGGCCAAGCTCTGCTAACAAAAAAGGGGCTTTGCAAATACCACGCGAGATAAGCACGGTAGCACACACGCAGCTCTTGGCATCTGTTTATCATTAAAGATAACCTCACCTGCACGGCTGGGGAAATGGCCCACCTGCTTTTTTTTAAAAAAAAAAGCCAGGTTTCATCTCTTCTCTCACAGCAATCTGCCTGCGCTGAGTGATGCTTTAAAAATATACCAAGACATGGTGCTAACACTGAAGCATTTCCTTACCCAGCCGGGCAGGGATAAGATCTGCATCTCACAAAAGGCCAACATATGGTGCTGATAGCTCCCTGATTATGTCAACATTTATTAGTTAAGTAAAAATCACCAGCCTTCTTTAAAGGAAGGAGCCCAGATGCCTGCAATTAATATTTCTTCACTCCACCGAAGAAACTGTAATGCAATTCCTAATGCCTCTACTTGAAAAGGCTCAAAACTCACAAATTATGTCATTAGAAACTGCAACGGGGGTAACGAGAGGTTCGGTATAATGTATTTTCATTAGCCGAGGCTAATTGGAGCCAAATGAGTAAAACAATGCAGGGAGGGCTCAGCAACAGAAATCCTCGGGTCTTTAGGAGCCGAAATAAATGAGGGTAATCAGTGGTGTGTGCAGAATACAGCGTGTTCAATTAATACAAATGGGAGGGCAGGCAAGTGCAGCGCTCCCCCGAGCACACGCGGAGCTGGTGGGCAGCAGATGTCTCTTTGTGCTGGCCAAACACCTCAGGGAGAAGGTTCAGCACTGAGGGACACCCAAAAGCACAGGATTAGCAGGTGAAAAATCCCACAGGAGGGGTATCTGAGCAGAGAAAGCAGCACAGGCCTTGGGAGGAGAGGGCCACCTGTTTGAAGGACACCCAAAAAAAAAAAAAATATCCAGGATTGGAGGTTAAACAGCTCAAAAATTGCCACAAGAGGGATATCTGAGAAGGGAAACAGCACAGACCTCATGAGGAGATGGAAAAGAGGGAGGAGATGGACACCTGTTTGAGGGACACAAAAAAAACCCCAGGATTAGGGGTTAAAAACTTCAAAAATTGCCACAGGAGGGGAATCTGAGTAGGGAAACCAGCACAGACCTCAAGAGGAGACAGCTGCCTGTTTGTGGGACACCCAAAAAGCCAGGACTAGGGTTGAAAACCCCCACAAATTACCACAAGTGGGATAACTGAGCAGGACAACCAGCATGAACCTCGGGAGGAGATGGACAATTGTTTGAGGGATACCCCAAAATAAAAAAAAAAGCAGGATTGAGGGTAAAAAACCTCAAAAATCGCCAGAGGAGGGGAAGCTGAGCAGAGAAACGAGCACAGACCTCGGGAGGATGGGGAAAAAGAGGAGGATATGGCTGCCTATGTGACATCAAAAAAAAAAAAATTTAAAAAAATCAGAATTAGGGCGTTAAAATCCCCAAAATCGCCACAGGAGGGAACTCCGAGCAGGGAAAGCAGCACAGAGATGGCAAAATGGGAGGGGACAGCCGCCTGTCACATCAGAGGAAAGGCATCGTGGCAGCTCTACCCTTGGCAGCTCCAGCACTTGCCACCTGCACACACAGATCTTTTCCGGGGGTGGATTCTCTGATCCATCCTCCTCCTCCATCTTTTCATCACGTCAGTTTAATTGTTGCAGTAACCACAGTAAATTGATTTTGCAATTTAGCTTTCAGACCCTTCTGAAGCGAGAACAACCAACCTTGTCTTTCACTTCAATCTCCTTCTCAACAAGATCAAGGCTGCTGTCCCTCAATTTTCTCTTCTTTTAGAAGAGAGAATAATGATGATCTCCCCCTTCAGCATTTGCTTCTGGTCCAGTCTCTAGCAGAGCATGAATTTTCTTTTTTAATTCCCATTAGGCAAATTCCCTTTTGTAATTTTATGCTTTGGGACTCAAGGCCTTAGAGATGATGTTATTTTGTGACTCAGAAGTCACAAAATGCCGTTGCTTTTTATGCAATTCTCAATGCACATTTTTTGGCCTTTCCCAAAGAGAAATTGTGAATGAATCTATTATTGTCCGCCGAGTACAAAGCTCAGTGTCTCACATACCTGTAAACACTGAAGTTTACTGTACAAAACCTACTGAAATTAAGCAAATTATATGAAAGCTTAGTGAGCTATCTATAACTCACAGCCACAGATACCCTGCCTCTTTTTCATATTCTGGAAAACAACAATAAGGTTCTGTATCCATTAATAAAATTGCAATTTCATGATCAATTCTGCACTGACTAACCTTGTCTTTCATCACTTCCCATCAATAAATTATGCTCTGGTGACTTAAGCACTGAATGATAAACGTGTTTTCATTCAAAGACCAATTTTGTCTTAAAGCAATTAATTCATTTTTGATTTAGCCTTTGATAGACAGGTTTAAATGGGGGGGTTGGTCTTAATTCCAAGACTCCCCTCCCTCCTTATTCTCCCAGAAGAAAACAGCTTTGACTATTCACTATTTCACTAAAGAAATCTGAGGAAAAGGGAAGTTAAATACTAGGAAGGTCAAAAATCTTTATCATTATGAAAGCAGAGATGAGGCAGCACTTCCTTTTGTGCCCTACCACACTGATTGTGTGTAAAGGTTAGAGCAGACAGCAAATTACACAGGAGAGATCCTTGTAACACAGCCACAATTTAAAAATAGCCAAATATACAAGGCAGCACATAAAGGGTGGTTTGGAAAAGAATTGCTCACAGAAACAAAGAGTTAAAGCAATTATGAGTCCTAAATCATGCAAAATTACAAAAAAGCAGCTGAACATTCATATCCATGAGCTGTTAAAATGTGTTCCAAGCTCTTGAAGTTTGCCTAGACATTTTTCTCTTAGCCGGGTTTGTTGGTCCCAGAAATCTATCTATGTATATCAAAGTTTTGAAAAATAGTTCCTACTGCAAAAATCAAACAGCCCTAATCTGGCAACAAATTTTTGAAAGAGGCTTGAGGCTGTGTTAGCCTTTAAAACCCAAGAAGAGGCAAATGAAGACCCTGCTACTGCTGAATCCAGAATGAGTATGAGAAAGTCACTGCAAAAAAAAAAAATTAAACTGAAAAAAATTAATCCAAGTAATCCAAGTTTCACAGGTAGCAATCGCTGGTATTGCTTTATTTATTCTGCACCAACCCAAATGTGCTGGGAGAGACATTAATTTTTGGCTTTCCTGTATAATTGAAATAGAATGAGTTATAAGGCAGACCATGCAAATAACCTGAAATAAGTGAAATTGCAGGTCTGGGCTGGCCAAGATTGTTGGCAGTGCTGACAGACAGTGATCAGCTCCTTGGATCCCTTACAGATGCTACAAAAGAAGTTTGAATTAGGTTTAAATTTATTTTTTTTCCTGAGAAAAATGCATTCCAGGGATATTTCCCTTTGAAATGCCAGAGAGGGGGGGAAAAAAAGCAGATTATTGATGATTTTTTTTTTGTCCCAAAAATTCCTACTAAAGCCAAAATAATTCTGTTCCCTTCCTCTCTCAATGGCATATGACAAGTAGAAACTTGAGGGAAGAATTTATAGATTAAAGAGATGATTCAATAACTTTTTTTAAACCTAGAGAAGAATCTGTGAGGATAGTAATAAGAAATTTATAGATTTGCCCCACCTGCTTTTATTATATTCCTCCCCCACATTTTTATGTAACTAAGTAGGAAAAAGGTTATAAGAAAAAAAAAATCTGAAGCATTCCTGTAAAACAGCCCCCCCCAAAAGAAAAAAACCTCAAACCCATACTCAATTAAAATAGTATTTCCCCTAAAATAGCACAAATGCATAAACAGCTAAAAATGCCTGCATGAATATTTTGATGTGGAGAAATTCTTGTGACATTTATTTCCATTTTAGAAATTAATCAGGATAATTATTTCTATTAATAAATATATATTTTGAGATCAGAATAATTTCCCAGAAGATGGCAGGAAAAACACAAGTCTAAAGGTGTTCTTCCCAACCACAGCATCCAAACCACCTTCCAAGACAAATCCCACAGATTTTGCGATTTTAGGAGTATTTTGCTTTCACAAAAAAGAGTGGGAGAAGGGACAGGGAGATGGTCAGTGAGAATAAATTGCACATTTTTCAGCATAGATTTGTAAACTCATGATTTTAAAATATCTCAGTTAAGTCCCTACAAGGAAAGTCCTAAAGATCTGCAGAAGGTCAGGACCCAGGCAGATTTCAGCCCCAGGAAGCCACAGGAGCAACTGGCACAGACAGAACTCAACCAATTCAGGTTTTGCAGACAAACAGAACCTGGTGAAGAATCTGTTTTCCCCACACGTCAGGGAAAAGTGTGTTCTGTGTAAAACCTGGTTCAGCTTTTACTATATAGGTCAGAGTATGTAGGGCAGGCAACTTGTGAGACACCAGAGGTGCCACTACAAAATCTACCTGCAGCAACTCATTTTTTCCAGCAGCCAGCCCATCCCAAAGGTTTCTCTGATAGATTGCTCAGGTTAAGCTCCTGCACCCCAATGTTCATGTTTGGGCATCAGTGTCCAAACGCTCCCTGTTTCCCACCAGCCCAGCATCCTTGGTTTTGTCCTTGCCCTATATTGTCTTTGGTATGGAGGGAAAAGGAAAGAGTGGCTTTCAAGACAATAAGAGAATGCACAGTAATTGAAAATTACTCTCCCAGGCTTGGATATCAGCCATAGAGACAAGAGCTCATCCAGTGACCTTCCCATCAAGAACAGGGGGCTTGTAATTTTATTTATTTATTTTATTTTAATTTTTTTTCCTCCAAAAAATAAAGCTCAAAACATAACTGCTAAATCCACAGAGCCTTTTGTCACTGTATAACAGAAGAACATTTCAGTTTGCATTTTACAACATCAGCATTTCAAGGAGACAAATCCATCCATGAGCGTTTCCGCTGCACCACAGACAGAGAAACCTACAGGACACTTCCCAGTTCCATTTCACAGCCAAATAAAGTGAAGATCATTCAGATTAGGTTAATTTGCCAGACTCCCAGCTGAGGGCTCCCCTGTGCAGTGCCTAAGTGAGCAGATTAGCAGGACACCAGTGAGTGTTTCTTTACAGATGCTTTTTATTTGCAGCAGGGAAAGGCCTTTCTGGCACGACAGGATATCTCAGGCTCTTGGGACTCCTCACATGCCCTTCTTTGCCAGTGGACACGGAGACCTGAGGGCTTTTCCCTAGCAAGGAGGTTCAGGAGAAACCAAATAGCCTTCTTCTGGTCATCACTAAAGAGTCCTGCATTTCTTTCCAAAGAGGAATATTTATTCTCTGTCTCCACTCCCTGAAAATTACGCCAATCCTTCACCTTTGCACGCCCCAAAGGAAAAACAGCTCTGCCACATCCCTTCTGAAAACTGTTATCCACAGTTCATTGCTTTGCTTTGACATGTTTAGGATTTCCCCCCAGAGAACCAAGTTTTCTTCAGGGGTAGGGGGAGAACCTCAATCACCAGGCTATCCCAGACACACAGCTTGGCTTTCACAGCTTCTTGGAATCACAAGGAATGCTGGCATCACAGGCATGAAGAAAGCCTGAACAGAAAAATCACAGACAGCACTTATTACCTTGTTGCCCCTGAAATGTTGATGAAGTTGTTTTCAGCATTAAAGCAGCAGGTAAAGGTCACCATGGTTCCTAACTGCCCCGTTAGTGTGCAAGTTTCAGCTCTGATTTTGCTTTTAAAACAAGAAGTGATTCTCTGTCCTGCCTGTGTTTAAAAAGGAGATTGATTTGCTCTTGTGCAATACCACTTGCAATTACAGTTACACAGGGAGCAGATAAACTACGGTATGGGAGCAGGAGAGAGAAGAGAGCACCAGGATTTTCTGAAGACACCTATCAGAGATGAGGCATAGAGGTTTTTCAGAGTGGTCACCAGCTGTGTTAAAGCACTAACACAAACAGAGGCTACACTCATTTTAAAAAAAAAAAGTGGATAACCAAAAAATTCCCTCACACTCACCAACACTAAATAACTTCAGAACACCTTAGCTCAGGCCCACAAGCCTCCCACAGACACAGGGAGAACAAAAGCTGCTGCAGCTGTTGGTTGTCAGGTCTCTTCTGAGAGAACTTTCACCATGACCATGAAGACCAAGCCAGCAAAGAGTAACTCTACCCAGCTTTTAATTTTTGCTCCAGCACCCCACCACAAACAGACTCTAGCTCTAGAAATGACCAAACAGACTTGTTTGAGCAATAATCTCTCTCTCCCTGGCCATGATTGCTGTCATCGTGTCAGTTCTGGGTACCAGTCCCAGCTGGACACCTGACAGAGCAGCTCACACAGACTGTGGTGGTGGCTACTGGGCCACACAGAAATGTCCTCAGCTCCTGCTGCTTCCCCCCAATCTCTGTCATCAATTCCCACAAACCACGTGGGATGAGATTTCTGTACCACCTGAAGTGAGCTCTATGCCACGGGACAGGGCTGTCTGAGGGTTCTTGCAATGCTGTTTTTCTTTGTTATTCCAGCTGATGTTGCTGTCAAACATTACAGAAATGAGAGAGGAACTTTCACCAACCTTCTCTGCACCAGGGCAGGGACACTCCAGGGTCAGCCAGGGCTTCCTTCTGCTGGGGGAAGGGCTCACTCCATTCAAACAGGGAATCTTCTAAAAGTTTCTCAAAGTAAAATCCTCTTCTACTCCAGAAAAGAGGAAGAGCTTAGTCTTACTTACTGCCCAATTTTTCTATTATGCTCCCATGAGCCCTTTCTATTGACAAGCAGCTGTGATAAATCACCCATGATTCATGAACCAGGACACTGCACAAAACTCCAATTAGTAGATCAGCATTTACAGATGCCTTTGCCATCTCAGCAGCACTTTCCAAACATTAACTAATCAGGGTTTCTTTAAATCCCTTCACCTGGCTCTCACCTGGCTCCCTTCTATCTCTTCCCCTCTTGCCTGTCTGCAGGGAAGCTCCTTCCTCTCCCAGCTGTGAAAAATCTGTATTCTGCCCTACCCACACCTTTACTGGCTCCCTCATCTTCTCTTTGCCTCTTTTCACCCTCAGGCATCCTTGTTCCAATTAAAAACCCCAGATGGAGTGGCTGGAAGATGCCTAAATAACCTAATGAACAGTGAGATGCAGCAAAAGAGATATTTAAGGCTTCACAAGGAGGTGAGGAGCACAGAGGGATGGAAATGTGAGTGACAGAAATAGGGTAATGCATGCTTGCCTGAAAGTGAGGACAGCAGAGAGCTACAAAAAACAGAGAATAAGCAGAAAAGAGGAAAATAACCAAGCCCATTAACATTTGTCTTTTCCTATCAGGAAGGTTTGAGGTGTGGTGAGCTTTCTTGGTGCAAGCTGCCCGTGGAGACACAGCACCATGGACGGGTGCAGGAAAGAGCAGAAGCTGATGCTGACAGATATTTAAAATGCACTGAAATTCAATAGCTCTGGTTTCATTCCCCATAAATTTCCAGCTATCCACAGAACTGAAGTGAGATGTGAATAAAATTCACTTTGTATTCCAGAAAGAAGAAAGGAATTTATACCATAAACACCAAAGTTTCATTACAAGCCTTTTTCTGTCTGTTCAGTGTGACTTTTTTAAAAATTACAATATGAATTTCGAAGAGAATAAAGAACTTAATTTGAAGTCAATGTGTGCACAAAATCAGATTGTAACAATTGCATGGAATGGTTTGGGTTGGAAGGGACCTTAAAGCTCCTCCAGTGCCACCCCTGCCATGGGCAGGGACACCTCCCACTGTCCCAGGCTGCTCCAAGCTCTGTCCAGCCTGGCCTTGGGCACTGCCAGGGATCCAGGGGCAGCCACAGCTTCTCTGGGCACCCTGTGCCAGGGCCTGCCCACCCTCACAAAAAAGGATTTCTTTCCAATATCCCATCTAAATCTCTCTTGTTTTAGTTTAAAGCCACTTCCCCTTGTCTTATCACTTTCTGCCCATGCAGAAGTCAAGCTCCCTTTTTTATATAAGCCCTCTTTAGGCACTGCAAGGGGCTCTGAGATCCTTGTGGCTGCAATTTTCACAGCCCAGGTGCAGCACCTTGCATTTCTTTATCTCCTTCACTAGTTTACGAATAAATTTTAAAGCAGCCATTTGAAATTCTTTTAAGTAAACTGAAGTTCTCTAAAAGCCTTTGAAGCAAGATGATGAAGAAGCTCTGCTGCAACAGCTCCAGCCTGATCACCGGATGGAAATGGCTCTACAACAAAATACAGAGATCCATACAGGGAAAGAAGTTCAGCTGGTGATGAAACCAGATCCCCAGAATCTCTGAAGGGGTGAATCCACTTTTAGTTTCACCCTTGCTCAGGCTGCAATAGTTCTGCACTGTCAGGTGCACTGTGAGAGTCCACCACAGGCTGGATTTCTTCCCTTGAGACATAACTTGTCCTTTTCAAGGTAATTTCAGGGTTCCTATGAGATATTGCAGACACCAGACTGCTCAGGTGGGACTTGGCCTGTGCTTTTGATGCTCAGTGCCTGTTTGTCTGGTTTGGTGTAAGAAAGGTGAGACCAAGAGGTGCCTTTCTGCCTTTAACTTTCTTTCACAAAAGTATGATTTGATTTCCTAGAAAAATCTGGGGATTTGCCATAGGCCAATCTCCAAAGACAGTCACAATGCAGACAGGGAGTGCTGTGCCACAGAGCAGCACCTGCCTTGTTTGCACAGTGCAATGTTGATTAAAAACTAAGGTGTGGGATGGCCATTCTAGGAGTTACTCTTGTTTTGCTGGTGATGAGGAACAAAAATAAAAGCCCTGTGGTAAAAGTGGCTCAATAAATTACGTGCAGCAGAGTTAATGCAGGTGTGCTTTCTTGGCCATGGAGCAGGCAAGGGACTCAAGAAGTGACTCTGAGGCAGGGAAATTTGAGACCAACGGTGCTGCCTTGAGCAGAAAAGTGATTATTTGGAATTAATGTTAATAAATCTAGCTCTCTTTTCCTATACCCATTCCCCCTTCTCCCAGCCTTGTCAAAAAGCCTCCCCGCATGCTGCTGGCTGATTACAGTATCCAGCACAAAACAAACCCCTTCCCCTTCCTTTGTGTCACCTATTTCCACTGATACAGAACCTTTGTGTCTCTTTGCGTGGCTGACGTGCCAGCCAGAGCCAGCAATCTTCACTTGGCAGGAATTTCCATGTGAAAGGGATATTTTGAAGAAACCCGTGGGCCAGAGCCAAGGTGAAAGCTCCTCACTCCCTCCAGCAAATGCTGCTTTTCCAGTGTGAAAGCGTTGAGCCCCTGCCCTCAGGACCACTGTTCCCATGGATTTGTCCCAGGTTGGAGCCTGTCATCGTCACAGCAGGAGTAGGAAGAGGGTTTTACACTGGGATGGGGATGGCCAGCAGCACAAACATTGTGTCTTCACAAAGGAAACAAACTGCAGCCCGAGGTTTTGGCCGGCATCACTTCCCCAGTGCAAACAGCCCTCGTTTCTATTGCTCTGGGAAGGGTGACTGGGCCTAGCAGGGAGAGGAATAACCCCAGGCAGGGGCTGACAGCTAAATCCAGGTCGCTGGAAATGAGAAGCAAAGCACTCATTTTTAACAGCTACCCCCTGAAATGAACTGCCAGAGCATGTGAAGCTGGGTGGTTTAGAGTCTGTTTAAATTTTTCAGATGGAGATTAGGGTGCCTTGCCTGTACCACAAGTTACTGCAGACCTGAGCGGGACTTGTTGAGCTGCAAAGCCTTGCACGGAGTGAGCACTGAGAAAAAACCAAAGTTTTGCAGAGCCAGGTTCCAGAGCGAGGGAAATGACCGATATTGGTGCTGCTGCTGCTCTTTCAACTCGAGCCATGAGCTGGGTTTGGAGTCTTGCCCTCAGGGTCCCTGAGGAGAAGTGGCCACTGGTGTCGGGAATGTCTTCACACTGCGACTTTACCGGCGACCCCAAGCCCTTTTCAGTCACCTCAACACCAAAACTCCTCTCCTGGTTTCATCACAGCCCGCCACGAGTGTCACCATCAGCTTTCCTGCCTCCTCCTCAGCACGCCCGATACCTGCTGCTCCATAACCACTGTACCAAAATCCCATCCAGGAGTTTGCTCCCAGACTCCAGGGCAAAGCTGTGGGGTTTTAGTCAGCAAATGTGGCTTTTGTAGCCACCCACTCCTTGCAAGACCGCAGTGGCTTCCTGAAGCGAGGCAGGGGAGGAGGGCAGCGCTTTGCTAAACCAGCCTGCAGAGCCACGGGGACAGGGACACACCTGGCCGGGCCGGGGCTGGCGCCGCACAGAAGATGCGCTCAGTTCGCACGGGATGCTGCGCCGGCATCCCGGGGCGCGGTACCCACGAGCGATCCCATGGCACTCGCCCGTGGAGCTCGGCCCT
>JAHLSL010000040.1:3586107-3600014 GCA_025920805.1 Petroica traversi
AAATCCCGGGGGAGCATCACCGGGAGGAGGGGAGCACTCCCTTCTCCATCCCGCTCTCTCCAAGCCGCCCTCGCTTTTTGATCCCCACTGAGGTTTCTTATCCCAGCTTTAACGCTGCCACTGAAGTTTTGTAATCCTGCTTGTTTCTAGTGAACCAGAAAACTTTCCTCTAGAAAGAGATTCCTGCCTGTAAAAGAAATGTGATTGTCACAGGCGTTCTGCGGGCTGCTGCTTTTCCTGTCCTCCAAGTGTCTGTCTGACATTGTGCTGGTGGTCATGAGCTAAGGGTGGCAGTGCACTGGCCCTGAAAGAGTTTCTCAATTATCTGTAATAATTTGAGCTGTCTCCCTACTGTCACCGAAACAGCAGGAAAAGCAAGAACGCTCCAACATTTTTAGTGTTGGAGAATCAAGGCATTACTTTATGCTGGCCAGGATGTTGTTCTGGCCGGGATGTGCAACAGAAATAATTTCATCCACACGTGGCCCGGGTTGTGCAGAGGAAATCTTTCCATCACACATCAATTTTACTAGATTTTTCTCATACTTATAGAGTCAAAACCCATAGAAATTCACTGGTTCAATGTTCATTGGTCCCAAGTTACACAGTTCTCAGTATTTGGTTTCCTGTTGGCTATCGATCTCTTCGCCTTCGATGCTAATTAGGTTCTCATTCCTTGCTTCTCTTAACAGTTTTTTCCGGACCAGGTGTCTCTGACCATGCCAGGGGTGATGTTTGGAGCTGATGTTCATTTTTGTTATCTTTCGTGTATCTTCTGTGCTGCTCCCAGTCTGTTGTGATGTTCAGCTCATCAGGCCTTGAGTGCTGAAACAGCCCTGTGAAAAGAAACTCAAAATTCCCTTCCCCTGGGGCAAAGGCGAACAAAACTGACTAAAGTTATATAAAAACATTTTGAACTCAGTATCATTTACAGCACTTAACACCAAGGGACTCCTGCTTGCAGAGTTTCTCCTCCCAGACAGCAACAGAGTATCCCACACGGAAACACCAGTGTCCATCACACACACGCGGGTTTCCACCAGCATTGAATCTGCCAGATGGGAGGCAATCCCACAAATACTCTGCAGAGTACTCAGGGATAACAAATTCCATGGAGAAAGGCAGATTCCCCCACTGTGACCCCTGGAAGGCCATGCCCATTTCTGCTCTGCAGCCTCCACCCTCCTCAGCCCCCCCAGTTCCTCCCTTCACCCCATCAGCCCCAGTGATCACCAGAGGACCCCGTATCTCTGTGATGATCTCTGGAAATGCCTTTTGTCTCCAACAGCTCATCACCCTGCCCCTCACCTGCTGAGATCAGCTGCTTTCTCACTGGGAAAAAAAAAAAGAATAAAAAAATAAATCCTGGGAATAACAAGGAGTTCTGAAAGCTTTCAGGTTCTGAAAATAAATAAATAAAGGGAAGGAGGAAGGGAAGGAGAATTGCATGCTTCTTTTGATTAATTCCCTTTCTTCCCACCCCAAAAGACCATGCAGTAAATAAAATGAAGTCCAGCCCTGACAGACACAAACCTTGACTGTCTGTTTATAGATGGTGTGAGTGCCAATATTCCAGCGGGACTGTGCAGAACGAATCTGTCAGGGAATCAGAGCACATGTTACAGGGTGTGAAGGTACATGCTTCACATTAAAAACAAATCCTTCAGAAAGTGCAGAATACCCTAAATCTACATCTGCCACGCTGGTTATTCCTGTTGCGTTCTTAGAATTCATCCTGAATTTTATTTTCCACATCTTGCGAGTGTTAGATCTGTAAAACAGCATTATAAGTGCAGCTGTTCTGAAGTTGAGCTCTGAATAACTGTGTAGCTGAGTGCTGGCTGGAATTCTGATTTTTACCTCTGAATATTTCCCTATCTTTTGGAAGATGCCCAGTTTGAGAAAACCATTTCTTCTGCCTGTGATCATTGATACCATCACATTTCAGGGCGATGTGAGGGTGCCATTTTTTCACATCTGACTCAACCCAGCTCTAGCATCACCTTTTCCTAATTGCCTCAATTCCTCAGCACCAACTCCCTGTGCAGCTGCTTTTGCTGCTTCTGTATTGCCATTACTCTGTCCCCAAGAGCCACACTGAGTGCCACTGATGTCATTGAAAATAATGTCAAGGAGCTGAAAGAAGCCTAGTAAATGACTAATTTATTTATATTTTTTTTTCAATCCTTTGTTGCCATCACCACCTCCTGCCAAAGGAAGGAGGCTTGAGGAGGGTCTGTGCTGTGCAGCAATTTGCAGTGTAAATTTTGAGCAAGGTCTTTGATCACTCCAGGATTCAGTCATCTGTATTACAACTCAGGACATGCCCAGTCCTCAGACATGGTTTAGTATCAGCTGATGACCCCATTGATTTATTTTGTATTTTTCATAATGAGTTATAGCTGCATTATAGAGTTGCCTGCATTGGATTGCAATTTGATTTTCCAAGTGTCATTTCTCAGACGTGAGGTTTTTACAAAAGCTTTCCTCACAACAAAAGCTTTACAAAGCTTTCTATCATCCTAACAGAACAGTGCTGCAGGTTTGTATCTACAGTACAACAACAAATTAAAACCTTTTTATTTTCATCTACACACCCACGAAGAGAGGTTGGAGCACAGCAAAACAGGCCAGCGTGCTCCCTCTGATCCCATTTTTCCTTGGAGGTGGAGGAGAACACTGACTATTTCTCCTCTGCTCCTACACATCAACACTGCTGGAAGCTATCACCTTTCTCTGGTTGGACTTTGCCAGTAAAAACAGAATAAAACATTTTAGCTCAGCATTCCTAACTCACAGCTCTTCCTACAGGACCTTGCCTGAAAAATCTGTTTCCTCAGCAAAGAGTTCATCCCCTTCCCATCCTTCAGCAGGAGCCAACACCAGCCAAAGGCACCAGCACAGCTTTGCCAGGTCTGAGTTGTGTCTGTGCAAGATGTGCAATGTCCTGATACAGCACAAAGCTTCAAAAAAAGGGAAAAAGAAACCCAGGTAGGGAAAAAACCTACCACGCTCCTCCCACATGTTATGGATTCCAAACCATGGCTCACATGTGAATTCAAAAGTATGAAAAAAGCCACAGGGAATGAAGTGATGGAAAATATTCTTTTTCCTGATTTCTCAAAATCAAGGTCCTGAGGGCTTTCTGGAGTTTGTTATATGATTGCACATTCTCCCCATGTGTCTGACCCCAGCAGACAAAACTCCCTGGCCCTGCATTTCCCCAGGGCTCAGAGCAGAGGGGACCCCCTCACCTTCAGGTGGTCACTGTCCCCTCACAATTTTTCAGCTACTTTGTTTCCTTCAAGACATTTGAAGTGAACAAGCAACCTGCCCCGGGTGCACAGAAAACATCCCTAATTCCGCTCAGAACAGGACAGAGCTTCTTGTTTCACCCCAAAACTTCCCTTCTAGGAAATACAGAGCTAATGCTGCTGCAGGAGATGCATCACCAGCCCCCAGACAAAGTCCTGTGAATGACTCTTTGGGGATGGCAAAAAATGACAAAAAGAAAGTTGATCAATGTGAAACATTATTTCAGCTGAGGAGGGAAAGGGACACTCTTCTGTACATTAAATTCTGTACATTAAATAGGAGAACAAATGCATTCAGGAGCAATATCTGCCACAAGTGAGACAACAATCCCCAGAACTGCTCCAAGAGACAACTTCCCTCCCCTTCTAATACCCCAGGTTTTGGGATACACATCTGGATTTAAAATGGAAAAAAAAAAAAAAAAGAAGGAAAGAAGGACCCTTGCAATATTCAACCTGGCATTGTTCCTTAAGGATATTTCATGTTTCCTAATGTACACTCAGTAGTTGAGAAAATACTGACAAGATATTCTCTCAAGAGGTCAAAACAACTTTACTGGCACTTCTGGCACTTCAGAAAAATCAAGGCAGTTTGGCAAAGGGTTTAATTCAGCATCCAGTCTACATAAAACACTTCTTCAGAGCATTAACTTGGCCCATTCAACTTGGCAAAATGTAAGCCCATTTGATGTTAAGTTACTCAAAATTCTCCAAGAAGTGGAAATTAAAAGAAGGAGGAAGACAGAAAAGACATAGAAAAGCACACAGGCCACATTTACATTCAAAGAAAAGAATGCAGAATTTTGAAATTAAAATATCCTGAATACCATTCAGGAACACACAATTAATCTGACAACTTTTACCAGCAGACATCAAACTACATGACAAACAAAGTTGTTACAAATAGAAATCCAGCCCAGCAGCCCTTCACCTTTGACCTGGGATCTGAAGCCATTCTTGTCTGGCTCAATTTTACTCCTGTTTAAAAACAGGAATACTACAAAAAGCTTCTCTCCAGACAGTAGATCCAGGATTTCCCAGGTTAAAAATAGACACTGAAGGTATTTTGATTAATTTTTTTTTTGCTTAAACTTCTGTTTAAACATTTTGTGGGGACAATGGGAGCAGAAGAAATCTGTAAGTGAAGCGAGGAACTCAGAATTTCAAAGTGAAAAGGGTGAGAACTAAAAGATAAAAGAAGTAAAACTAATTTTAAGCCCATTGCCTAATTTGTAATGCTCCAGTTACTGCGAGCAGATATGGAAATACAAAGCCTGTGATTCTCTGCAGCCCTGCCCAGGATGCAGGAGGCCAGGGGAAGCACACAGGGAGACAGATTTGTGCTTTCTGATAAAAAGTCCAGATTTAGGGCACTCCAAGTGGATTTGACTCAAGCAACTGTCCCATGTTAACTCCACCACCTCCATGCAATTGAAAGCTGGCACAGTTATTAATTAAACTTACACATTTATAGAATGCTTATGGTTTCCAGAACATGAGAAGTCACAGCTGACATCGTGCAAGCAGGAGGCAAGGACACTTTTGCTCAGCCACTTCCCACATGAGGAGTCACAAGTCCCAGAAACACATTTTAGGGTAAGCAGACATTTTTACCTCTTCCCAGGTCTTTGGGAGAAAGGGTGGGTGGTCTTTTCCAAAGGACCACTGGAAGGACTCATCCATACACCACCTTCTCCCCGTGGAGCCCACAGTGGGAAATTTTCCACGGCAGGGTTTAAAAAAATCCCATCCATCATGCTTAGCAGTGTCAGTCTGCTGCCAAAGTTTGTCAGCTACAGCCTGGAAGCATCCAACTTTTTTAGGTTGGAATCCAAGCCCTCTGTTCCATGTGTAAAAGCTTCAGGGCAAACACAGTGTAAAATTGCTCGTGGGTGGTTTTCTGATGCAAAAACTTCTAACAGTGTGTGAATTAGAATGTTTCTAACGTGGTATTTTTGTGATCTGGTTTTGTTGTCACCAGTGACACTGCTCATGTTTCCAGCCAGCTGTGGAGGGGTGACATCCTGAGCTGAATCAGGGACAAACCAGCCCTCCTGGGCTCCTACAAACCTGGCAGATCCATAACCCAACCCAGTCTGGGTCAATAACCTGGAAGACCAAGCAGCACTGAAATTCAGCTCAGCTGGGGAAGAATTTGCCCTTCTGTTGCTCTGAAAGCCTTTGTCCTCGCTGTTAACCCCTCACTGAGCTCAAAGCAAATTGTGCAATGTTCTCCTGCCTCCAGCAGAGTCCTTGCCCATTATAACTGGGGAAAGCAGCTGCTGGAGACTGCTGGAAGGACACTTTTATGATTATTTCAGTAGCTGCAAAGTCATCTGTGCCATGGTAGCACTCAGATATTTATCAGTTTCTGTCACCAACACAAGATTTAATGTAGTAATAGGTGTGCAGGCAGCCAGGGGCTCCCACAGCACCCCAGCCCTGCCAGTTCAAGACAGGGGCAGCTGCAAGGGGCTGGCAACCCCCTGGAAGATGCAGGAGACATTGTTGGGAGCTCATGGTTTGGTCAGGATGCCCCAGATGTGACAGAATGGAAAATGGAATTGTAAACCGAAAATACTGAGATCCTTTTGGTGTCATGAGATGTATTTCTAATGGCAGCATTTAAAGAGTTTGTGTCTCGTAAGCTGATGTTTCTAATTTCAGCGGGAAAAAAATGACTGCTCATCTGAGCCCTTCAGATGCACATCAGCCAGCAAGTAATTGAAGACGAAGTGTTTTTCTGTAATAAACCTTCATAATGAAGCACCAGAGGAAAATCCTAAAGTTCAACTCAATACATCATGCTAATCTGCAGAATGGGATTTTCCTTCCACTAATCTTGTTAGAGCTGGGGCACTGTGCAAATATATCCAAACACATAATTACTGAAGAGATATTAAACGGATCGATTTATTTCAATAAAAAATGCAAACTTTGAGGAGAATTCATTAATACTCAAAATCCAGCCAGGCAATAAATAACACTAATGAGCTGAGAAAAAGGAATAGATGAACAAGTACTGACATGATGTCTTATGCTTATTGCTGTTAAAGAGAAGCTGACAATTACTCCATTTGAAATATAAATCCTGCAAGGGAAATGCTAGAAAGTGAGTGAAAGACTTGTTAAAAATATGTATGTACATATATATACACACGTTTTAAGAAGGCATTAGGATGAAAACTAATTTAACTTCATCCTAAGGAGGCCATATTACCATTTTCATCACCCTTAAGCTGTGTTTACATTAGCAAACAGTGCTGTGCAACAGGAGCATGGAACAGCTGTTGCTGAGATGCTGCCAGCACAGCAACTCCAAATGTGCTGGGGGGGTGCTGCCAGCCAGCTCCAGGGTGGTCCTGCAGCCTCGGTGCCTCACAGAGAGCAGGGCACCCCGGCCACAGGGCTGCAGCATCTCCCTGCTCCACTCTTGTCCCAAGGAACTCCAGAGGGAACCCTCTGTAATGGAATCAGATCCCGCCGATTGTGGGTGTGGCAGCAAACACAGCTTTTTCTTTCTGACTGGCACGAAATGTTTCCTGCAGCAAAAGCACTCAGGGCACTGTAAAGGGCTCACCCTAGGACAAAACAGGCAGGCACAGCAGAGTCCTCAGTGCAACACTCACCCCCACAACCCAAATAACCCAGGGACAAGCAGGGGTATCTAAAATCTGCTTTTCACTAAGGGCTGTGGGAGCTGTCAAGGCAGAACCCAAGAACATGTTTTTCTCGTGCTTGGGAGGTTCTGCAATTTGCCAAGAAGAAAAATCAAAACATTTGCCTTGGTATTTTGGAATTGTAACATGGTATTCAAACAGCATGCTTGGAGTTATCTAGGCTGGTTCAGAGGACACTGGCAGTGATTTTCTCCAGGCTTCTGAAACAGAAGAAAGATATTGAAGGGCTGAGGTGAGCCCAGAGAAGGGAACAGAGCTGGGGAAAGAGCTGGAGCACAAGTCTGATGTGGACCAGCTGAGGGATCTGGGCTTGTTTAGCCTGGACAAGGCTCAGGGGTACCTTAGCACTCTACATTTCCCTGAAAGGAGGGTGGAGATCAGGGATCATTCTCTTCTCCCAGGTAAGAGACAGGGAGAGGAAATCTCTTCTCCCCCTCAAGCTGTGCCAGGGGAGGCCTAAATTAGATGTTATGAAGAATTTCCTCACTGCAAATGTGACCAGGCATTGGATCAGGCTGCTCTGGGAACTGCTGGAACTGCCAGCCCTGGAAGTGTTCAACAAGGTGTGGATGTGGCATCTGCAAGTTTGACTCAATTCCACAGTTCTTACAGCAAAGGAGGTGCTGCCACTTCTCCTGGTGGAGGATCCCCAGTTTAATCACTCATTCCTTACCTGAAAGCTGCTCCTGTCCATTATTAGGGTCAATAGACCTCAGCAGCTGAGGAGGAAGAAAGTTCAGACATCAGAAAAAAGCCTCTGTTTTGATAAATCACAGTCAAGTTATTAAAAATCACCATTTCTTTTCAATAGTCTTATGTGGGAAAATGCTGGCAAGGCACTCAGAACTCATCTAGGTGAGCAGCTCAGGCTTTTACTGGTTATAAAAGAAGAGATTTATGGCACCATGTACAACATGATGCTATTTCCCTTGCATTTATGCTCTCAGAGGGCAGAGAAGAGCTGGCTGTGCAGGAACTACACATCCCTTGCTCCTTTGCACAAACATCACTGTCACAAAAATCTCTGCTTTGTTCTAACCCACATCTCTAAAGAGTTTCTGTAAGGGCAATTACTACTGGCCAAACAAATACTAACAAGCCAAATAAATATTGCATTTTTCTTCATTCTTTAGGTTTATCCTGGAAAGACAGGAAGTTTCTTAATTTTCATTCAGCTGAGGGATTCCCTTCAAGCTTTCCTTTAGATCAAGGCCAGGGGGAACCTGGCAATTTCAGGGCCTTCTGCTGCCAGCAAGGAGTGGGATAAAGCAGCCTGTTCTGCACGGTCTCCTCGGGACTGCAGCTCCAGGCAAGTGATGAATCTGCCACCAGATGTCACCCAGAGGCCACTCCTGTCCCTGGAACTCCTGCAGGCAGCAGGGATGGTCACAGCACTGCCATCACTCCTGCACTTACACCCTCATTTAACTTCGGATTTCTGCTTTGTGCCCTGAAAAAGAAACTTTCAAACTGCAGGAAGTCTTCAAAATGCTTTGAAAATTGAAGTCCATGGTATGACCTAAAAGCAAGATCCTGTGGTTGCTCATCTCTTTATTGAAGGCCTGTTTTTCTCTTTTTACAGAATTTTATCACCTTGCAGAGTTTACCCTTCTCTAACTCTTAGGGGAAAAAGAACAAGCTACTGAGACTGTAATGGATTGCAAGAAAATGCAGCAAGCAATGCAGAAAGAAGCAGAAACACCTTGTGACAAGGGAACAAAGAAGATTTCCTGACATAATGAAAAAATTATAACAGGAAAATTCCAGCAGAATAAAAAGCTATAAAGTTTAAACAGATGAAGACCATTAGACATCTTTTACAAATTCCTGATTACACATAAAAACTTCATTTCATGGGGAGCATCCAAAGAAAGCACAGATTTCCATTGTTTAACATTCAGAAAGTTTTGCTTTGCTGCAAATCAGAATTTTGCTTTTTATCAAATTATTTACCAGAGACAGATCTAGAAAGCACAAATTTAGCATTGCAGCTTTAGTGGTAGTGATAGATATAAAAAACTGTTACTGAAAATATTTGTTGTGATAGGAAACAGGAAAATGGATGATAACAGTTTTGAAGAAATTTTACTTAATTTTTTCAATCTCCTAAGCACAACTAAAATGTCCAATGCTTCCAAGGAATCAACAACTAATTACTTCAGCTCTAAACGGAAACATCCAGAAGGAGGGACGAAATCATTCCTGTAAATATTTTAACTTTCTGAAACTTGTCCAGCTCCATTTAAACAAGTCCAGAAATAACTGCAGCTTCACTTAAACAAATCCTAACTTTCCCTTGAAGTCAAGGTTAAGCTAAAAGTATCTTCTCACATTTGCCCCACAGTCAATGTTTTTCTACTCTTTAAAAATTTTGCCTGTGACAATGATTAGAAAATGGAATTTGGAACTCTCTGAAAGGATATTTATTCCAAGCAATAGAAAAATTAGAAGCCACAACTCAGCTGTTTATTGAGAACATTCAACACAGTATTTGAATTTTGGTAAGAAAAGAAATTACTTTAAGGAGAAAGCAACATTCAGATTGTTCATAAAAATCTGTTCTGTGCATACCTGAACCTTCCTGTTTCCTCTGACCCAGCCATACTTTACCATGACAAACCTGGAAACATTTCTTTTTGTTTTGCTAAGTTATGAGGAATGTTTATGTTTTCAGACTTGAAATGGTGGAGCCAGAAAATTAAATGCAGGAAAAGAAGGTTTCACCTCATTTCACCTCTAATCCCCTATAAATAAATAAGAGTAAAAAAAACAAATCAAGTTTTACACTGGCAATAATTTCAGTTATGAACTATAACTGGATACTTTTCTTAGCATGACCTGTCATTGTCACCAACCAGTGGTAACAAATTGACTCTCAGTACCTGCAACAAAGCAGCTCAGAGTAAACAAAATACTTATTTTGAGAAAACATACAAAAATCACAACTATTATATTAAGAACTCTGTGGTAATTATATACAAAATAACTAATAGAGCATTTGGTTCTTACAGTGTTGCTGCAAGTTTTGAAATCAAGTTCATGATCCAAGACAGTCAGTGCTAGAAATGGGCAAGCATGTCAAGTTTGTCTGCTTGGGGACACAGACAGAACAATTTGTGTGCATTAATGACAAAGTTGGAACCATAAGGCAAAAGGACAGGAAGCAATTAATGCAAAGAAGTTCCAAATGAAGATTTCCACAATGCCAAGTTCCCTGCACTGTCCCATTAAACCATGTTTAAGACACCCACAGGAGCTGCCTCCATCCACAGTGATCTGTTTTGGGTTTTGTACTCATCTTCTTGGGACTCAGAGACCCATTCAGACATCCAGAGCTCCCAAATATCCCAAATTCCTAAAGCCAGATGCAATGACTTCCTGCTACAGCTCAGGTAAGAGTTTCAATTGGTGTCCTGGAGAGAATTTGCAGCTTGTGAACCCCTCGTTACACACCACTGCCAATCCACATTTAAATGTCACCATGTTTTGAAACCATGAATAACCAAACTCCACTCTAAGGACAGTGCAAAACCTGCAGGAATACCCACGAAATATCTGTTAGCTCTTGGAAAGAGCTCACAAACATGACCTGTGTCAATACCCTGTAACTCAGCTTGCCACCCAGCAAACTTTACTCAGAGAAGAGAAACTGCATGGCTGCAACAACCCAGCCCCTCACCCAGCTGTGCCACAAAGCTCAGAATTTCTGAGGTTCAAACACAGTCAGCTCATTCCCATCGTAGAACTCCCTCAGTTGGTTTGACTCATATTTTATGGAAGGTTTTTCCATTTGCATCCCGGGCTCCAGAGCATTCTGCCCCACTATTTTAAGGTTCACCAGTTTTATTTTCCAGGTGTTATTCCTCAGGGGGCAGCTGATGAGCCCGAAGATTTGCTCAAAGACACCCAAGCAAGCATTGTCCCTGTGCACTGTGCCAGCCACTGCCACCAGCACCAAGCCATGAGGGGACATGGCACATTTCAGGCCACTGGAATGCAAGTTGGGGTTGAAGAGGAGAAATTCTTCCTTAACCAAGGAGAGCAGGCGCAGGCTCACCATGTCTGCACCCACGTACTGTTCCATGTTCTTCTCCAAAGTGTTGTAGCAGAACTTCAGTTTGGCATCCTCCCAAAAATGCTGTGGTCCCCATGTTTCTTCAGATTTTGCTCCCAAAGGGTGCTGAGAGTTCAGGAGTTCAAAGTACCACTGGCAGAATTCTCCTCCTAGACCACCAATGTCATCTTGTGGTGACTTCTGTCCATTTCCATGACTCTGCAGTCAAGCATATTTTTTCCTTAGAACTGTTTAGCAAAATTATCACTTGGAAAAACATCAAATCATATTTATATTAAACCTTTAAGTGTTCTGAGCCAGAGTGCCTGAAGAGAAACACCAAAATAAAATCTCATTTATTTTTACAAACATGATTATCTTGTCTAGAGAACCAGGACAAGTTCCTTGAACTACACCTAGAAAGTGTTTCAGCTTCTTGGGCTCTATAAACAGAGAGGAAAATCCTGGTTCTATTAAAAAAGGGCAGGGGAAGGATGTAAAGTGACATTTTTTGGAACTAAATGCAGTTACTTTGTAGGACTTCTCAGTATTTATGATTTGACTTTTTTTAGAAGTAAATCAAATGTCATGTTTGCTAACACCAAAGTCTAGTATGTATTAAATTGTGTCACAAACATTAAGTAACTAAGCACAAAAGTTTGGAGATTTCTAAATAGAAATGCTGTATTTGTTTTGAAATTAATTTCCAATTCTGTTACATAGGTTCATGTTTCTCCAAAGTGGTGAGGGCCACAAGAATTAACAGACAACAAACTCAAAGAAAGATGTACGAGATAAATAAATTAACTTTCTTTTAATTAATGAATGTGTTTTAAGCACCTCATTTATGCACCATCAACCACAGAACTGTGCTAAGAGAAATCCATTTTCCCCCGAATTATTCACACACAGAAAATTGTTTTGAAAACAATTCTCAGCTAAATCCTAATTGTCACCAGTTAATCCCCGAGTGAAAGCTCAGTGCAAAAGCCTCTCAACAGGGACTGAGCTCTCAAAGCCCAGGAGGTGGAGCTGCTGCCCATGAGGGCTCAGAACCACAGCAAGGAGGCCAATTAGAACCTCAAATAAACCCCTGAAAGTTCATTGCACCATGAGGATTTGCTAAATGGCAAAGATTTTAACTTCAAAACAACCCATTATTGCCAAAACACATTTGCTTACGCCATATTAAGTGTTACAAACACCAAGGGAAAACAAATGACACCGACCTGGCACTGCTGGAAACGTTACATTTCAATAATATGTAAACTCACTAAAGTCATGAAGGCCTCTGCAGCATTTCTGTGCTGTCCCCTGAACCCAAAAAATTGTTCTATTTTAGCTTATAGGACAATTTAAAAATCCAAAGTATGGAGTTAGCACAATGAACTCTGC
The DNA here is from genome assembly GCA_025920805.1 of Petroica traversi. Taxonomy (NCBI): domain Eukaryota; kingdom Metazoa; phylum Chordata; class Aves; order Passeriformes; family Petroicidae; genus Petroica; species Petroica traversi. Next base: position 3,598,551 of record JAHLSL010000040.1, read on the forward strand.
ACACTGGAGTTCAAACGCTGTGGAAAACAGAGCAGACACCTTTAGATGTTGTAATGTAAAAGCCAACCAAACAAACCCAACTAAAAGCAAACCACCCAAGAGTTAAACTGAGGGATTTCCAGCACAGCACCCACCTGTGCAGGAGGTTTTCTGTGGCCTGGCTCCGAGGCTCGAGGTGGGAGGTGCCCACTCCAGAGCTGCCTCACCCGCTCGATGAGGAGGTGTTTCTCCGAGGAGGGAGGCACCACAACTCCCTGTGCTGCCAGGTACTTAAAGATGATTTCTCTGTAGACTTTCCTGCGCCTCAGAAGCTCTTCCACATTTTGGCTGTACAGCAGAATGGCATGGATGGCCTCTGCAAGGAAAAAACTGAAGTTAGAGTTACCTTCCTTCAGAATTAAACTCCCAGCTAAGCCTTTTCCTAGTCCCCCGACCTCCAAATGCAGCCCAGGACAAGGTGATAGGACACAAAGAGGCTGAAAATTTGTTTGTAAACTGAAATCTGGCCTCATATCAGATACAGGATACATACAAAGGATTGCAAATGTGTTTCTTGAAGAGGAATTCTAGTGAAGTGTTTCAGCAATGTACAGTAGTTTGTGAAAGTGAGGTTCCACCTCCTTCCTCAAGGCTGCTGCAAAAGGAAGTAAAACTGTTTTATTTCCACCCTAACATGGTTACAGCTGCCATTTCATAAGAAAATGCATCCCAGCACAACAATGCACTGAAATGCAACAATAAAACAATTCAGCTCCAAGGCTCTGTGGTAGAATGATGAAACATGACAAACTTAAATTCACTTTAGCAGATACTTCCCACCTGAACTGAAGCTAGTGCTTAACATGGGACCTATAAAAACCCTAAATCTAACCAGAAAGAAACTTAACAGCTAAAGTAAACAAAAAAAAAATCTTTTAATGTAACCTACAAGCACTGCAAAAAGTAGACTAAAAAGGTAAGGACAAAAAACTACAGGCAAAAGACCTTCTGCAGAAATGTGCTGGGCAAATTTAACAGGTGTTAGTTTGAAACATACTCAAGGCCTAGGACTGAGTATATTTCAAGGCAAATGGCTTCAGGTAACTCACATAAAAAAATTAAGTTTTATGAAACATATTTTAACAAAGTGATAGGGGAATGGTCGCAAGTGGAAGCGTTCTGCAAAAAAAAAAAAATAAGTTCAGTGTAAGATCCGTGTTTTAACCCTTTCAAAACCTGAAAGCAAATGTGATTAGCGCCAGTAGCGAGAGACTCTTGAGCTTTCAATACTTTTAACCACTACAGGGTTAGTGCTGCAGGGCTCTAAGGGAGGAAAAGGATGCGCTTGAGAGCCGCAGATCCGCTCCGAGCCCGCCGCCACCGCCACTTCCTCGGCCTGAACAACCCGCAGCTCCGAGCAGCCGACCCCCGGAGCTGCTGGGCTGTGCAGGAGGAGGCTCCCGGCGGCGATCCCCGCTCCGGCAC
>JAHLSL010000040.1:3600414-3625256 GCA_025920805.1 Petroica traversi
GGCATCAGGGACAGCGAGGGGATTGTCCTGGGGGCATCAGGGACAGCGAGGGGAATGTCCTGAGGGCATCAGGGACAGCCAGGGACAGCGAGGGGATTGTCCTGGGGGTATCAGGGACAGCAAGGGGATTGTCCCACTCTGCTCTGAGCTGGGGCGGCCTCACCTCCAGTCTTGTGGCACCTTTGGGCACCTCAATATCAAAAGGTTCTAAAGCCATTAGAGAGTGTCCCAACAAAGACTGGGAAGGGCCTTGAGGACAAGCCTATGAAGAGCGGCTGAAGTCACTTGGTCTCTTCAGCTGGACAAGAGGAAACGTCCCTGCAGTTACATCCCCGTGAGGGGAAGACAAGGGGCTGGCACTGATGTCCTCTCTGTGGTGACAGTGACCGGACGCAAGAGAATGGCCTGAAGTTGTGTCAGGGCAGCTTTAGGCTGGAAATTAGAAAAAGGCTCCTCTTCCCAGCACCAGCCTGGCTGAGTTCAAGCAGCGTTTGGACAAGGCTCTTAGCACAGGGTGTGACTCTCAGAGGGTCCTGTGCAGGGCCAGGAGTTGGACTCAGTGATGCAGCTCAGGATATTCTGTAATGTCATTCTATGATTTCTACAGCTGGTCACTTCATCTGGACCAAACCATCTCTGAACATCTGAGCTTGCAGCTCCTGTGGGCAGCAAGCAAGTCATCCATTTGTGACTGAGGCAAGAACTGCATGCTCCCAAGTGCTGCATGTGCCCAGGAAAATGAGACAGCACAGCACCTGCTCAAGGAAATGAAGTCCTATAAGCTAAAGATGCTTTTTTACTAAATGCAAGCTCTCAACCTTGTGCTGCTCTTCCACTCGGCAATGTTCTCTCTGTCAGGGCAGAATAACCAGTGATGGACAAGTCATAAAAGAGACAGAAAAGAGAAAGGAGGAAAGATGAACAAAGAAGGGAACAGAAGACAGCAGAAGCTTCAGCTGAGCATCATAAGCTACATGCCAAGAAAAATAAAAAGGTGCACTGAGTGCTTGGCCTCTCTGTGGCAGAAAAAGCCAACTCTCTCCTCCACCCCATGTTTTAATAAGGATGTGTAAGGAGATCACCTTTTCTTGCTAAAGCTGCCTGGAATTTCTAAACAGGAAGATCTAGATTCTGTAAAGACACACAGAAGAACCACATTGGAATTACAGATGCTGCTTTTGCACAAAGACCTGAATGGTGGGCTCTGTTCAGAGCTGTAGTAGGCAATGCCTGCCCTCGAGATCCTGTAAACCTAAACAGAACACTCATGGGAACAGAGAACACATCCTTATGCCTGTATTTTAGATGATGGTTTCTTCTTTGAGAACTGAAGAAAGTCCATGCAGAGCTCCCAGGCTGATCAGAAGGAAAACCAATTCACATTCAACTAAGTAATGGCTGTTCTCTTGAGCTGCAGCAATGAATTCCACATAAGCCAGAAACAGCTGAACCAATTTTGCCCATGAATTTTAAGTTCAACATTCAGATAAAAATTCAGTCTGGAAGCATCTGGAAATCTTTAACATAATAATGCTTATTGTCTGCTGTGCCAAACTTCCCCTCATGTGTACATTGATTTAATAATCTTGATTTGCATCCTGCAATCCTGCAAACTAAAAACTAGACAATGCATCTGAAAAATATAAATTACCTTTGCTTCATTTTGCTTATGTTTCAGTAAACCTTTATTTAGATTTGCAGCCTTCAAGGGAGAAATACCCTATCCAAATCTTCTGGAATTCAGGGGAAAAACCCCAACCATCAAGATGCTATTTTCAAAATTAGATTGAGATGTTTGCTGTGTTTTTAGTAAGAAATGAGGGGGTGGGAGGGGCAGGTTGCCTTGGAATGGTCACATTCCCATTAATCCTTAGAGAGGAAAAGTGCATTGGCAGCAGGGAGATTGGAGAGACTTTTCAATATTCAGGGCTGATGTCTCCCCCCACCCCCTTTCTTGTTCTGAACCAAGACCAGCACTTTCAGCAGAATGATTTATAATGTATTTATGTATTATTTTATTTTGTAAGTGCTTCCCCTTTGGAGGTGATGGGGGTGGACAGGGGATAATCTCAGAAGCAGATTTCATTTTTTTTTTCTCTCTTTCTCATAACTCAGAATTCCCTTTAGAGTTTTTATTCAAACTTTTAATTGACTTGAGCATTGAGCAGGAACTGGCATTCCCAAAGGGGAAAAACAGGAAAATTATTAGCCTATATAAACCAAAAGGTGAATAGAACTCCTGTAACATTAAATTGCTGTCATAATTCAAGGAGTTACTACAAGGGCTTTTGTTGCATTTTCTCTCTCCTGTTCATCTTAGGAGGGCATAGAATTTATATTCTGTGTTAGATGTATTTAACAGTGAATTTATTAAATGGCTTCTGTACACATTGCCATTTTGGTAAATATTTTTGGTGATAATGTACCTGAGGCCCCTTACCCTTATACCCACATTTAACTTCCTCAGGCAAAGACCTTGTCAAAATTATCCAAAGTAGAAAATAAAGGTAAATTTGACATTACACATACACAACAACAAAAAAATTCACCATCCAAAATTTCCCAGAAGACTGTAAAAAATCTGCAATCAAAATTAGGTATTTTTAGGGCTGTGAATAATAAATCTAAATTATCCAGTAATTTCAGAGGGCAGTATTGAACTTTCTGAAGCAAAAGAAAAAAGCAGCTGCACCATCTTTCTGTCTGGACTTGACAACCAACCAGAAGCAGAGGTACCTTAAAGCAGCTGCACTCACATTTGTCTGTGGCCCAAAATTTGGATTATGAGCCCTATTTTGGAATTAATTGCTGTCCCCATTTTGAAGTTTGGTCTGTTCAAATCCAATTATCCACACACCTGGAACATCAAGACCTGGCATTTTCACACAGGGGCCCTCATGTACCAAACAAAACATTTCCAGAGTGATTCTCCAAAAGACAAGATCAGTTTCTATCAACAACAAAGACAATGTTTTATTGAACAAATCTATGTACAGTACAAAAGGTTTTTAAAATGAAACACTACTGTAGATTTATTGCAGTTTGATGGCTCAGTTTTAATTTGTACTCTTATATAAAATGCAAAGTAAAATAATTTAACATTCAACAAGGAAGCACAAATTTCCTTTCTTGCTGAACCTGTAACAGCTTTTACAAATTAAGAGTCCCAAAATGCATACACTGCATTTAATCAGAAAGGTGTTATACAGTACCAAATAAATTAAGAAAATAGTAACACTACCACCCCCTTTGGGTCTTTTGTCCATAGCACTGGTGTTAAACAGTAAAAGAAATGAGTACAGCTGAACCTTCCATGTGATATTAAAATCACAAAGTTTAATGTTATAAATTATCCAAACTATACAATTCATATAATTTTAATGAATATGGCTAAATAACCAAAGTACCAGAGACCTTGCCCCACAGATATGACCACTTGCAACCTACTTTCAGTATTCTTTTTTTTTGTGAAAGGTGCCTATACCAAGCGGCAGCTTTTTGAAATTAGAAATCCCATGACCTTTACAGTGAAACATGATGGGGTTAGAGGAGACACTTTTAAAAGGAAAGTCCAAATCCAACTGGAGGAATGTTATTAAATACAATTATCAGCAAGGAATTGCACAAACTTTGATCCAACAAAGCTCCTAAGCTTATGTATAACTTCAGGCAGCTTTAAGGGAGCTGGAGGCTTCCATTACAAATGTACTTCAGGATTTATTGAATCAAAGTGATACATCTTTAAGAGTTTCCAATTATATCACACAATGCTTAATGCCTGGGGCGGGGGGGGAATCAACCAAAAAACTTCCAACTTGCAAGATTTGTAACCTGTTTTCAGCCCCAGAAGCTGCAGGCTTAGCATGGGGTAATACTCAGGATATTAAAGAATCCTTAAGAAGCATGGAAAATTATTCCACACAAAATTAGAATTATTCCACACATGATCCAGGTATCTTTTTGCTTCTGACTAAAGTTGTTTAACACTGCAACTATCTGAGAATACCAACAGGTATTAGAGAGTAGCTTAAAGAAAATGTCTTTTGAAGTGAGAATCATTACTTTAAAATGTTACCACCCATTTGCTACTTTTAGTCAATTTAACAGATTCCTGATAATTGTCAGGTGATGCTCATCTTCACCTACATAAGAATTCATATTTGCTGTTTTCCAGGGTGTACACACTGAATACATGATAGAAACAAATGGTGGTGGTCCCAGAAAAGCATCTTTGAACAAAAATTCCTTTAATGCAGGTACAAAAAATTATGGTCACAGTTTATGCATGTACACAGATGCATTTATCTACAAACTTAAACCAAAGATAATACACATCTCAATCATGTTTTTAAAGCATCTTCAAACACATGGAGCTCCAGGGAAAAGGCAAAAAAGCACCAAAGATTAAAAGGTACATGAAAAAGATTCTACACAAACATCTTGGTTGTATCTTTGTTGATTCAGTTTTCCGATTTTCAGAACTGTAATACTTTAAATTAACTTTTTTTTTCCCCAAATATATTTAAGCAATGTCAAGCAAAGAAGGGGGAGCCTGGGAACATTCAACACAGTACCTGGGTCCTTAAATATTAGTTGGTATCTTGAAAGTAAAAAAATGTGAAAGTGCATTTGTCTGATAAGGACCCCATTAACTTTACATTTAAAACTTTTAATGTATTTATACATGTAAATATATATATATAGTGTGTATATATGTATATATAATGACTGATGTATTTAAATCAGGTCTCTTGCAACTGCAAAAAAAAATTCTTTGGTGCCTCAAATGTCATACAAATCTCTGGAAGTGGGCCATAATTGGGATTCATGTAATGCACACATACCTGTGATCATAATTTTATAACCTTTTATGTTAATCTTCAACTCAAAGTTAAGGCAAAAATCTTCTAGAATTCAAGAGCATGATTTTGAATTTGCATTCTTTTTACCTTGCAGGAAGGGGAGAGAAAGCAGAATTAATGCTAATATCTGTTTGCTTCCACAGAGGATTATTAGCAGAGGCATTACTGAACTACTGAGTTAATGTTCCAGAACTACTTCACAACCAATCTTACAGAGAAACCCTGGGGTTTACAAGTGTGAGCCATTGCTACAATGAACAGGGGGGTTTTCTACACCCCTGATTTTTTACTCATTAATTTTCACTCACCTGTTGATCTAAGCCCTGCACACCCCAAGATGAACTCTTCAGTGATAGCTGAGCAGGAGCAGTTGCTCTGTGCTGTCCTACATTTCTGGGATGACTCTGAACACCAGTTTTCACCACTGTGCCTCCCCTGCCTACAACACCATTTTCATAGAACAGGATAACAGGATCCCAAATAAAAATATTACGTGGCAAGACAATGCAAGATAAATTAGAGGATAAATTAGCACAGTAATTGGACAATGTGCAATGTTCACCACACTTCTGCCTTAGGGTAGGAAGACCAAGAATTACAATGGCATCTTTTTGGTTTCAACATCTTCTGTATTAGTTTTCCATATAGAGTTGAAGGACTCCTATTTCCTGTCTTCACATTCTGATTGCTCCTGTGAACAGTGAATTGTGAATAAAGTGCTTAACATTAAAGTAACTCTTTCACCAGCCTCTGGGAAAGGCTCTCCTTTCAAGGGATGCTACTAAATAGGGTTGCAATGCATCTTTAGGACTGAGAGGATCCCTGTTTTCTCCTTTCTAGACAGTGAATAAGTAGTGACTACTGAGTTGTGGCCCACCACCATTCACCAACACCACAGTTGTGAAACAGGCTCTTCCTGACCTTTATGTTCATCCCTAAACTGCTCTGCTTTTGTTTGCCAAATTCTTTCACTCCTACCAACAGCTGAGGGATCTCTGCACTTGCAGATTACTGTAACTCTGCTCTGTAATGGAAGCTTAACCCCAAAATGCTGTGGATTTGTTTCCACCAGCTGCTGGCAATATCCACACAATCTGTGCATGTATCACTTGTGTTGGTCTTCCCACACCTACAGCAGATGTTTTATAGGACACTTCTACTCAGCCTTGCAAAGGGCTTCTCCTGCATGCATCTGATTTCCAAGACTCACACAATATCACATCAACTCACTTTTTCCTGCTTGTTCTGTATTTCAAGTTTTTGGCTATTCCAGCATCCCATCTACCTCAAGATTTCTTGCCACATTCCTCTTTGGATTCTGAGTAAGAGTTTATGAAATGAGCTCCATGCTTTTGAGCAGATAATGGAATCACACTCCCAAACTTTGAAAACAAAAGATGCGTGGTTTCTTTATGTATTTATCCACAGGGTAAGAATGTACCACCTTGAATGAGTCCTTCCCAGCTGTGTGGACAGGAACCCTTCAACCACACAAACTAAAGCAGCTTTCACAACTGGCTGGTTGGATTTCCACAAGGCAATGAACACCTCTGCTTCCTCTGCCTGCTCACCTCTATGCTTTATTGTCCTTCAACTTTCATGCTAGAAAAGCTGTGCCATTAAGCTTCAATCACACATTTGGAATGAACATGGCTTTTTTGGATAACTGGTACTTTGGGGGTTTTGTAGCAACTTTTCTGGACTCAAGACCTGCAGAGCTCCTATTACTCCTCTGTGAGTTTTGTCTAGAAAATGTGCTTTATCTTTATCAAGGTCATGTTTTTCTATAGGAATTTGAGACTGCTTCATGATTAAGGCCAACTGGGAAACAAACTGATGCTTCTTCATGTAGTGTTTCCTTACACCACTCCTCATCCAGTACTTTTCTCAACATTGAATCAGGCACCTGTAAAAGAGAAATGATCAGACTGTAAAGCATTCCTTAATCTAGAACACTGCTTATGTTTTTCACCATATTTAATTTCAAACATGCAAGGAAAGACAGATTGATTGAATTACCCCCTTCTGTTTTATCAGAAGTCTTTTCCATTGCTGCCTCCAAATTCTCATCACCTCTTCCTTATTCTGAACATTCCAATTTAGCAGAGTACAGTGATTTACTTAGTGTCTATCTTACCTATTTCTGTTTTCAAAGACCATTTCCTGATTGTTATTTACTGCCAAAGAAACCAACACAGAAGGACTGCAGGACTTACTTTCATCATCTGAATCGAATCCAAAGAGCGTCTGACACTTCTTTTGTGCAAGGTGAGCCTCAAGTGCTTCTGAATTACAGTAGATGGTCAAGCAGTTGCCACATCTAAATCTTTCTGTTGATTTGCTACAAATTTTATCTTGCTCAGAATAAGCATCTACTTCATCAGCCAAAATTTTTCTCCGTTTTGGCATGCTAATGTAACGTTCATCAAGGTAACTCGGAGGCAAAGGTCTGACGTAGGGTTTTGTTAAGATGACACCATATGAAGTAGTCTCTGTTGTCTGATTTGGTTTAGAAGGTACTTGTGAGGCAGCAGGAGCATTATTTTGTGGTGCATCATGACAATTCTGTAAAACTGGTAACACTGACCCATTTTCTGTCCTTGTTTCATCTGCTACTCTGTCCAAAGGTATCTGGGGTGCCTTGGATGATGTCTGATCTGGGTCACTGTGCCCATTGACCAGTTGGTCACTAACAACATCACAGTTTTCAGGATTTGGCTGTAACACAAGTGTCTTTTGGTCTATCAAACTTAAAACCGGAGCACTACCCTCAGATGAACTTTCATTTCCATTGTGAATTACATTATTTGCTTTCTTCTCCACACTTTGAATATACGTCTTTGGTTCTGCAGAATCCTTCCTTGCCTTCCAGGTTGGAATTGGTAAATCTACAGTTTCTTTTTCATTAACTGATTCATCATCATCTTGGTAACTACAAAGCTCTGAAGGATCATCTGAAGAATCTTTTTCACTTGCATCTTCTGAACATTCTGGGGTTTTATTTAAATAATGCTGAGCCTCGTGTTCATACAGCAAAGGGAGCTCCTCAAATAGCTCACAGCAGTCTGAGAAATTGCACTGAGCTTTGAACACACTGTGACTTTTTGTATGTTCTGCAAGCTCAGTTGACAGCTTAAACCTCTGATTACAATTAAAGTGTAAACAAAAGTAAACATTTGGATACACGTGTCTCTTCAGGTGGTCTATAAAATGTTGGGAATCAGCGAATTTCCTCTGGCAGAAACGGCATTTTCCTTTATTCCATTTCATTATATGCTGCTGCACCTTCAGATCAGTTGGATGAGTTTTTCTGGCGTGTTTATTGAGGAATCTTATTTTTTAAACACTCTAGCACAGCCATTAGCAGGGCACTTAAAGGTTCCTTCCTCATCCAAAGCATCAACGTCTTTTTGAGGGCAGAACACTCCATTCACTTTGTGCAGAATGGGTGACTCTTTAGTGGAGCTCTCATCATCCTCAGGCAAGCTCTCTGTACTTAAAGCATCAGGAACATTATTAAAACAGCTGTCACTACTATTTTCTGTAGCATCATCCTGGTCACTTAGATGGTTTTCCACTGCATCAAAAACCTGTTCTGCATTCTCAGCCTCCTCTTGGACCTGGTCAGAACTCGGAGCTACTGTAGCCTCTGGTTCAGTGTCTTTGGAACCCTCAGAATTCCCATTTTCAAGAGACACAGAAACACCAGAACATTGCACTTCCCGAAGAACAGGAGGCTCCTGACCAGCCTCAAGAGCTGCAGCAAGATGTTGCCTTTCTATCTTCCTGACATGATTCCTTAAGTGCTTCAGCATGAGTCCTTTCTGCCTGAACTTCCTGGTGCAGAGCACGCAGGAGAAGCTGCCCTTTTTTTGGTGAGCTTGTGCATGTTTCACTATGTGATCCCCAAGGAACTCCTTGTTGCAGATCACGCAGCGGTGCCTTGGTTCAGTCTGATCCAAGGCTTTGGATGCCTCCAGAGCTTGGTGGTTCTTTTTGGTGGTCCCTTTGGAGCGGGATCCAGAGCAGTTCCCAGGGTCCAGCTCCCCATTGCTGACATCTGTTAAGCAGCCACGTTCCTCACCCAGAGCCCTGTACTCTGCTGTTTTCTCTGCATTTGCAGGGGAGTTTTCCAGTGTACTTTCACTCAAGCCATCCAAGGCTTTATCCCCCAGCAAAGCTAAACAATTCTGCTTGATCATCAAGAAATTCCAGAACTCGGGATCAAAAAACAACCCTTTCTTCAAGATGGGCAGCAGCTCAAACCGCACGCGGTTTTGAACAGAACTAGTGCACTCATTGTATTCTTCATCTGCACATTTGTACAAATGTTCAACAGTGTAGTAGGATTCCAAGGTGCGCTCCAGGAAGAAGATGGAGAGAGCACAAATTCTGAGGATCTCGAGGTCGTTTGGCAGAAAATGAGCGATTGCTTTGTAAATAAGACTCTTCATGTTGGGATCTTCACGGAGGTCCAGCTGCAGGGCACATCCACAGATCTCAACGCAGATCTGAAGGCCATCTTCACCAACCTGCAGGAAAGGGATTACAGTGTACATAAACTGATGCCAGAATGAGTTTTGTCTTTTCTTTATATCCCTTTTACACCGTTCTCTGTATCCACAAGTATCAGCAGAATGCACACTTGCAACCTTTTACTTAGTTTAGTGCTCAGTGTTTTGTAAGTGTTCTGCAGGCCTGAGACTGAACAGCCCAGAGCTGCAGAGCCAGGGACACCAAACATTCTGCTGGGTAAGGAACCCAAGGTCTCCTGACAGGAGGATTCTGTAAACTGGGGTCTAGCCCAGCCCAACCTCATTATTGGGCTCCCTTGTTGGATCTGTGCTGTGTAAAGTCTAGAACTGGTGTGTGTGATTGATGGGGGTGCATTTTGCCACTGTCACCTGGGTGAAGTGGATGCATCAAACAAGATCCTGATTAAAATAATGGGGTAAAGACCCCAACCCTCTTAACCGTGTCTGGCTTCATTTTCCTAACACCAGGAAAAAGGCATCAAAACAATGCCCAAACATCCCACATATTTATATTAACCTATCACAAAACAGGAATTCAGAAAGCATCCTGCTACTAAACTTCACCCAAGGGCATGAACCTTTTAAAATATTGCTCAAACAAGGCTATAAATAAAGAAATAAAAATGGTTTGCACTGGAAGCTGAAAAGCTACCATTAAAAAAGCTTCAGCTCTGACCCATGCAGTTCTATAGTTAAAGGTAATTATTTGGAAATATAAACCAAAATTGCAAGATATCATATCTGATCTCAGTATCTTCTGCCTGCCTCTTCATTGCCTAGGCTGTTTCACTCTCTAATTGGACAGTTCCTCTATATTTTGGCCCTGTTCTAAGTTTTTTAGCTTGAATTACATAAAAACCGTGGTAATATTGCTCACAGTTTTGAACAACCACCACTGGAACCATAATAACCCATGGCCAAGAATTCTAAAAGGCTTCGTTTTCCAAAATTGATGAGCCATCCTTCCAATGAGCAGAATTCCTATTCCACACTTCAAGGTGGGGGCCCTGTCATGAACATGGAACTCAGAGGGAAGACCAGAAATACATTGCCCAACGGGCAGCAAATTGAAGTCAAAAGAGGCACAGGAAATTTAGAAATAATTAATACCTCTGATATTTAAATGTGTTTTAAATACAGACCATTCTCAATACATAAGTACCGGGGTTATTAAAAATAAGACTATTCAGATGCAAATAGAATTATTAATATCACCCGCAAGCATTTTAGAATACATACCCTTGAACAGCAGCAAATTATTGCATTTAGAGCTAACAAAATAATTTAGAATTCATTTAGGGCATAAAATATGAAGGAGCTCTGTTAAGTCAGGTCAATGATAAATAACATTTGTTGGAAAACAACTCATGGGCCCGTGTGCAAAGCATTGCATGTGACATCTTTTGCAGATGGGGCAGAACAAGAATGAGATCTGAAGTATGAAACACTGCACAAATTTCTGAAGCAAAATAATGTCTTCTCCTATATTTACTCTGCCTTTTAGGTTACATTAATCATTTTTTCCAGGTTTGATTAGAACTGTTAAAAGGATTCAGAACTTAACAAGGATAAAGGATGTATACAATTACACAAGGTCCATTTCCTTAAGAGGTCAGGCTGAAAAAAATACCCCAAGCAATAAACCATTCACATTTATTCCTCAAACTTCCTGCAGAAACAGAAAAACTCAGAATTCAGTAAAAAAAAAAAAAAAAAAAAAATCTTAAAACAACACCAGCAATGATAATACTGAAGCCCATTCTGGAACCTGGCAAAATTTTAAAGATAATATAGTGTCCTTCCCTACCCCCTCTTTTTAAACTTTCCACCAAAAGTGGTCATTATACAATACAAACATCACTTCTTTTTACTTTAACTGGTTACCAAAAGAATGGTGGATGAGGTAAAAACAAACAGAACTTACTTCATCCTTAATGACTTTCATGAAAGGGAAAATTACTCTGACATTAGTAGCAATTCTTAGAAGTTGGTAGCACTGGTCCACAAAGACTTGTTTTGATGGGTTAGATTTGAGCTGCAGTTTACTCCAAATGAAGATCAGGTCCCTATTAGGTAGAGAATAAAATATTCCAATTAGATTGAGTTTTAGAACTTTATCACAAAGTACAATACTAAAGACAATTATTTGCATGTTCTGTGACTAAAATAATATTTGAGGATGTAATACTGATCTAATTAACACCACGACTGCACACAACGGAAAATGCAACTTAATTACTTTGTTAAAGCATTCAGGTTATCTCCTATCACTCAGCCAATTAAATATTCAACAAAACATTCATTTATTCAGCTTAGTATTCACTTGGAGAAGTGTACAATAAAATCAGATGGAATAGCACCTAGCCCTCAACACCACAGGCAATAAACATCTGTGTGCTCTTGGGATTAAGTCACTTCCAGTACAAGGATGAAGAGTCCTTCAGAAGAAGCTTTTGAATGTGGAAAATGGAAGCAGCATAGGAAGCTCCTGATGTGGCAGGAATGTTCTGCAGTTACTGCAGCACAATTTTCTGTCTAGAGCACCAAAGTTTCAGGCTCTACAGCTATCCTACATCTGCAGGATCTGCTTTCTGCCTGAGACAAGGAAATGTAAGAACAGAGCAGTGCTGAATTCTGCACAAGTGATGTGTGAGCCTATAAAATAGAGCTAATTGAAACTTACAGCAGAGAAGTTCTGTGCACTTTAATTCAGTGACTCAGGAAGGCAACTGGAGTAACTTTTAGTCACACAAAGATTTGGCAGCACAAAGATCTCACACAGGGGTAGCTCTAGTTAGGAGAAATCCCATCACAACTTTACAATGAAAGCAGGACCCACTGACTTGCATTTTCTGAAGGAAGACACTTTTCTATTCCAGCAGTCTCCTCCCTCAGAAAATAAATCTTATTACTGACAAAATATTTGGCTGATTTCCAGAATCAAACCAACCTTCTGAGATTAAGCTTCTCTTGGTGAGCTCAGAGCCTGAACAAAGGGAAGTGACAGAACTGCCTATGACAAAACCAACCCCACTTTTAAATTCAGGATAGCTCTGCAGTTCTGCTTGACATTGAGACCTTGATTGTTTTCTTTCATTCAGAATCCAAGAGAGCTACAGTTGAAAGAAAGATCAAGCTCACGGAGGAAACTGAAAAGGGAGACCAATAAACAGCTCTACACACAGAAAAAAAATGAAGTCTTACTGTTTTTCTAAATATACAAACTGTTCATCTCTGCCTTCACCAGGCTGGAAACCTGAGTTCTACATATTTGCAAGCTTCATATGCAAGTTTGAAATTAGTGTCTTCATGCACTAAACCATTCATAACAACTCAGTAGAAGTCTCAACCTGGAGTACAAAAGTTGGAACTGAGTATTTTTTCTGTTATATGCTACAATTGAATAATCTAGTTCATTGTCTGCTTTGCCTCATACCATTTCAGAGCAAGCCACTTTAATCACTAATCTCCCAGAAGAATAATTTGATTTTGCTCATGTTCTCTGGGATTAGTACTGAAGTGGCTTGCTGAGTGTTCAGACAAGTGCTAGACTGGCACAGGAAAGAGATTAAAAAGGAATGCAGAAAACTGGAAAGGCATGCAGAAAATTGGAAGTAGAAGGAAGACTCCATGGGTGAAGAAACCATTTGCCTGGACCCTGATGTGAATTTTAGACTTTTATTTCTCTGTGCCAGTACAGTGGCTTTTCCAACTTGAGTCCCTTTCTGACTTTGTTGGGACAATTTAAATTGCTTTTGGGAGATCCCAGAAGTCAGCACCTCTTTACCAGGGGCAACCATGGCATTCCAGCCTTTTAACTACCTAGAAAATGCCAAAACCACTGTGTGCCTCCATCAGCAAGATAAGATGTTAAACCTGCCCTAACTCAGCTGGGTCTAAACCCTTTGTTACTCTTAATAAGTAGGTTTAGCTTTCCTTCACTTTGCCAAAAGACTGATCAAACCTGTGGTAAAAATTCCTTGACTTACTGGATTTACTGCATAGCAATCACCTGAAAACAGCCAAAATAGCATTTAAAAATCATCTGGCAGAGAAGGAAGGCTATTTATGCCTGCTGCAGCAAAATATTCTGTGTCTTCCTGAAGAGACAACAGTTTAATATGAAGTATTATGAATTGATTTCTTACCAGTACTTTGCACAAAAATATTTTTAGCATGACCAAGCACAGCTTGTTTGATGACTTCATTTCAGAAAAATAATTAGCTTCATCTGAATCTAGAATTTATTCTTAACATCAGTGAAAATTAAGAGTTTTGTGACCAAGCTGCTTAAAGTTCATCTTCCTGTGAGATGACAGTTCATGGTTTTAGCTTGAAGATTTCATACAGTTTGTAGCAAATATCTGCTATTTATAGCTTTCTAATCTATTTTGTTGTCTTATCTTTGCTTATAGTGTTAGCAGCTAGATCTCTGGTAGATCTGCAAGGCCCTCAGTTCCAGACAAGGTGAGATGATTTATCCTGTGCTGGAGATATTAAAATCTTCCCTGGGGAGAAATACACCCTGTGGGTTAATTTAACCTGGCTCCTACTCCTTCAGAAAATTGGACTGCAGTATAGCCATGCATTCACAAGCTCTGCTGCAGTTTCCATGATCTATTAAGTATTACACAGAGTTCTTGTTGGGAACACAATTATTAAAGCTCAGCATCTGTGAAGAATGAAACATCTGTTTGAGCTGCACAGAGATAACTGCTCTGAACTCTGCTACAAGATCCTCAAGTTCTATATTCTGAATAGATTAAAATATTGAGAGATGCCAAGATTATTTCCCTGAAAACCAGGCATCAAACAGTACTTGAGCCTCTTCTGGAATTTCATTTTTGACATCTGCTTTGCTAGAATAAAAAGAGATACATCTTGCTTTGAACAGCAATTTCAAATGGATGATGCAAAACTCAATGATCAGCTGGTAAGAGCAAGGTCAACATGTTACCACAGCAAAAGAAGTTTTAATTACAGTATGAAAAATGCACTTCTTCAAAGATTGAATCCCCCCAAACAGAAAGCACTAATCCATGGAGGTTACACCTGGAATTTCCTAGTAAGATGCAGCATTTGGGCAGGAATCAGCAAAGATGGATTCAATTCCTACTGGGCTCACACAAACTCTTCCTTTTTGGTTGAACTTCTCCCTTCCCTATGGGGACAGTCCTGTCTATCTTTTCCTGGACAGACTGGATGAAAAATGCCAGTATCTGTTGCCAATACCTTGTACTACAAATGGATGTCAGTCATAATTCCAATGGTTTTGATCGAGCAGTTAATCATCCAACAGTCCAACAGTTAAAGAAAAATATTAATAACAAATCAAACATTATCATATGTAACCTTCATTAGTTTCTCAAGACAACAAAGCTTTTTGATTTCCTGGAATCTGGGAACACAGAAATCCTAGATAGATTCTGAACTCCATATTAAAATGAAACAGATTAATAATTTGATCTCTATCAAATCCTTGCTGAAATATTTGCTTTAACTACATAATCAAGCAAAGCGTATTTTATCAAGGAAATGCATGTGTTCCTTTAGATATAGAAATTATAAGGCTCAACAGAAGGATTTCATTCCTTAGCCATCTTTCAGTCCTCAGAATGATTAAATTTGTTGACAATCCTCTAGAAAAACACTTAGTCCTAAAAACAAGTCCAGGTATCAAGATGATTGAATGTGTGTGAAGACATCTTCAATGTTTTCTAAGAACCCCATCTAGGTGACAGCTCTGTTCATGACATCCAAATTCCCAAAATTAAGAGCACATTTCCAGAACCACACATTCTCTTTTTAGGCACTTTGGAGACACACTACAGTAACAGAGTAAAATATCTGCATGGCTAAAGTCTGCAAACTTCATTTTGCTGATAATAAATGCTACATTTCTAGGTAGGGTGTGTAAAGGCTCACTTTTCTGTTACTTTGGAACAGTAAATAAGAGTTATGAACTATTAGGCTACCCTGTGTATGACTGTGTGTAAAAGGGCAAACAGGCACAACAGAAGCACCAAGAACATTTTAAAATCATTTTTATCTGGTATTTTAAGGTTAGGTGAGTTTCATTTTGGCAATAAGCATGTATTTTCTGCTCAGCTGCTTCCCCAGAAATAAAGTATTTACCATATACAATACATGTCCCCATTTTGGAGCTGTGGGACTAGGAAGGATTCACAAAGCTGTAAGGCTAAGGTAGTCTTCCCTTCTTTTTCAGTGTTGCAGATGATCTCAATTCCACTCTTGCAATCAGTCCTCAACAAGTGCTATACAATTAAAATAAAATTGATTTAGATCAATTGGCTGACATGAAATCAAAACCTATCAGAGCTTGCTCTACTAAAAGCTTCAGGAATTGCTATTAACACAGGATGTCTTTGGAATGGCTTTTGTGTACATCTATAAATAAAGATTTTGGAGGTATTTCAGGTTTTTTTCATATTTCTTAGATTAATGACCTGAGAAATGAAAATATTACACAAAAGCACTTTTTTACTTGTTCTTGCCACATTTTGGTGGCTTGATCTTAAAACAAGGTGAAGAAAAGCACTGTTACCTACTAAATGCTATCAGTGGTAAAACAG
This sequence comes from Petroica traversi, assembly GCA_025920805.1. Classification (NCBI taxonomy): domain Eukaryota; kingdom Metazoa; phylum Chordata; class Aves; order Passeriformes; family Petroicidae; genus Petroica; species Petroica traversi. Next base: position 3,616,405 of record JAHLSL010000040.1, read on the forward strand.
GGCCACATTCAGCTCAAGTGTCATTTTACATATTGGGGCATCATTAAAAAACTTTAACAAAACTATATAATTCATGACTAATATCAATTAGGCTCAAGTGCTTTTACTAAAATAGTCAATAGTAAAATAATCAATACACTGATATGACAAAATATTAAGGGAATATATCTACAAGAACACTTGACCAAAAAATTGCATTTGGGTCAACAAGATTTGCAGGAGCCTCACATTTAACTTTTCCAAGCTCAAGCCAGCACTAAGTTAAGCAACACCAGTGTGGCTGCCTGATTTTATGGCATTTGGTTCCACAAAATCAGAGCTCCACCATCTCCTCTTGAACAACTTGTACACAGCAAGTATAAAGCACCACTTCATTTTAAAAAAGAAATGTATACTGACAAACAATACCTCCTGGAATAGCTGATCTTCTAATGGTGACATATAAAGACAGGTGAAAAGAGCTTGATGGAAATACAGATCTTTACTGATATCTGGATGATTTATGCAAGATTTGATAAGAGCCATTGCCTCAGGGATGCGTTCACAGGCAATAAGGTATCTGGCACGGAGTTCAAAGAACAGTGGATTTTCAGAGCTTAAATATTTGTTAACTGCACAGAAAAGAAAGATTTAAAGGCAATTAGAATATGAAGTCCAAACAACAAATATACCTAAATGTAAATGTAATGTTGTTTCTAATAACAAATAATATTAAGGAAAAAAAAGACTCTGCTAAAAAAAAAAATCTATCAATTATTAAATTAAATACCATAAGAAATTGGTCTTTCTGCTTGAAAACAGAAATCATTATTTTTCTTAAACCAGTAACCTAATTCAATATTTTGTATCTAACAAGTTAACACAAGGTGCTGCAAAGGATTAGTAAAATATATATTATATAGAAGCAGATGTTCACATTTTAGAGAAAGAAAATTGCCTCCTTTCTTAGCAGTGGAATCTCTGTGACTGTCAGAAGTGTAGGATTGACATCACTTCCAAAGCCATAATTAAAAATACTTTTTAAAACCCCAAGATACTAATTATCCATTAAAATGTAAGACCACAAAGTGGAGAAAAGAGTTAACTACAATTCACATGCTATTGCCTTAAGAAGCTTTGAATGCTTTGATTTTGCTTGCTTCAAAAACATGTCTTTTCTTCCTCTGAAAGTGCTACTGGGAACAATTCCTATCCAAATACTTTTAAATTCTAGGTCCTAATTTCTGGAAATCTGTTTTTCAGCTCTAGAAGATAATCTTAACACTAATATTTGAATGAAATAATTTCAAGTAAGATACTGAAAATACTCAACACTGAAGCAACTGGAAACTCAGAAATACATAGAAGATCTGATTTGGTAGCTCTACTGTAAAAGATCATACAGATTGTAGTACCCCTTTGGATTAAAAGTTAAAATATCACTCAAGGCCACAGCTGTAGTACTTTAGTGTTTCATGTTTTAAAGAAAGGATGAGATTATCTATTTAAAGTCAGTGAAGGCTGAAAGTTTATTCCTTAGAAGGAATCTGTATTAATTACAAGCAACTTAAAGTGATACTTAAGAAATGGTTACTAAAAAACAGAATCTGATTTTTTTCCCCCAAAATGAAGAGATTACTTGTGCAACAAAGCTTTCAGTTAAAGCTTTATTATTTTATTGAAATTATTCCTTATACTCAAACCCAGGATTTCTCTAGCACCTTTATTTTTATGCAAGCTAGCAGTGTTCCATGCTAATGAACACTTTACAAGTATTATTCAATGTGTCAATTTGATTTGTTAACAGATGCACTGTAAGAAAAAATACCCCCACAACTCTTCCCTACTATCCATTAGCACTTTTGAGAACAAACTCAGAAAATAAGAGGACTAGAAGGAAAGCCAGTGTCTAATGGTGGTGATGAGCTACAAGAAAAACTGATTATACAAGAAAGTCCTTAAAGCCAAGTAAAGGCATCTCCTTTTTTGAATTACCACCCTTAGGGTAATAAACCACATCCTCTGTTTTGCATGCAAACATTACCCAACAGATACTGAAAAATTAGGCTGGAAATACTCAGCTTTGCTAAGTGCTAATGGTAAGGAAATGCAGCCCATCTAACAAGTGGCTGTAACTTCCTTTTCCCTTAAAGAAGGGAGAACTGCAGTTCCACAGCACAGCTCACCCTGTTCTACCATTCCCACCAGGTGTGGGGAACTCTCAGGTCCCTTCTGCTCCATAAATGAGATTCTCTCCCAGGAAAGGGCATCTCCACACCCCACTCCACTGCCAGCAGGAGCTCCCAAGGATGGGGTTCCATGGGCTGTTTCCAGGCAGAGTTCCAGTGGTGCTGCTGGCAGGGCAGGGCTCCCTCCCTGTCCTGCAATGTCCCATTTTCCCAGGGCAGCACACACAGCCCTTCTAACTCCCCAAGCCAAAGACAACTGCCAGCTATGGTAACATTTGGCCAAGTCTGGGAAACACTAAGAAACAACATTTATTCTTATCCAGGCAGTGATGTTTTGCTTTAGAGCAACAGACATCAACCACCACCTCAGAATCTCAGTCACTGCTCCAGCTGACAGCAGCTCTGTAATGTTCTTTTCTAGATGCTCACCTTATTCTCCCTAGTCCATTGCAAGTTGATTGTTCCTATGTTTTCCTTTCCTATTATTTTTCTTTCAACCCTATTACTTTTCTTTCAACTCAATGACTGCCTTGTTTCCAGCCATCTCCAAAGAAAATGGGACACCTTGAAGTTTACTACAACTCATGTAAAGACAGACACACAGAGGCTTGTCTTGGCCTAAGCTTCTCTGTGGAGTTAATGAATCCAGGACAGGATTATGTAGTTCACACAAACTGATTTTTGCAAGGTGATTCAGCAATAACAGGCAGTTTTTCCTATTTAAAATAACCCCTGAGGGAGCTACATGGCCAAGTTTCAAAATACATACCAAATACTGCTAGCCTATAAAACAGCACAGGATGTTTGCTTTGTGGAAGACTTCACAAGAATAGAATTTTAGAGGAAGAGAGAGGAAGAAAGAATGAGCTTCCAAAATATAATCATCTAAAATAAAACATTTGTCAGCACAGATGAGATGTGTCAAGGGTGTGTGTGGGGATATCAGAAGACAAAAGCAGAGAATATCTCTCAGCAGAAGGGAAGGAGATGCAGCCTGAAACAAAAGGGAACAAAGTGCTCATCTAGTGACAACAGGTCTAATTCCTGCTCTGCCAGGTTAAAAACAAACACCCTCAAACTGTTACCCATCACAGAGAGGCTTCATGAAGATCAAGAGAATCTTTGTAGCAAAGGACTAAACTAATTCTTTGCTGGAGAGATGGAGACTGGGGCCTAATTCCACATCATAACCACCAAAATCATTCCATGCAGAACAAAACGAGGCTCATCTTGGTTTTCATTTTGTTTCTGTAGGTATTTGACCAGAACTTGATGAGCTATCTAATAAAAATCATGGGTAAATCTGTTGCTCAAGCAGTTGCTTCACAGAAGAAACAGAACAAAGACATAATGATGTTTATTTGCTATCAAAACCCTTGTTCTGGTTAAGGAGCTCACTGATTGTCCTGACTTTAGTGGTTTTCTCTCTCTCCAAAATGAACACATTGTAACAAACAGTGATGAGTTTGCACCATGCACTACACCATAATAACTAGGGAAGAACTGCCATTTTCCATCACTATCAAATAAAAACAACTTTTAAGAGCTCCCCTGTGAACACTGCTGGTCAATAAAAGTTGCTTGGGATGTTAGTAAAGACTTTACTGTAGCTTGGGTATGTAATTCCTGGAGCTGGGAAAGGTGCAGTGCATGGGAACAAAATCACTGGAATGTTAATGAAAGCTCCTAACAGGAAAAATACCCAAGCTACAGTAAAGTCTTTACTAACATCCCAAGCAACTTTTATTGACCAGCAGTGTTCACAGGGGAGCTCTTAAAAGTTGTTTGGGATGTTAGTAAAGACTTTACTGTAGCTTGGGTATTTTTCCTGTTAGGAGCTTTCATTAACATTCCAGTGATTTTGTTCCCATGCACTGCACCTTTCCCAGCTCCAGGAATTACATACCCACAAACAGAAAGCAGCTGTGACATGTAGCCATGGGCATCATTGGAAACAGAACCAAGAAAAGCCACAAGAGCCAGTATTTACAAGTGAAGAGAAAAATTAAATGAGTCAGAGTGCCAGGAGACAAATACACATCAGTTCCTCTCCAGTCATGTTCTTTCAGCAGTCTAACTGAAGTCAAGTTGGTCTCCATGCTCTAAGTGTTTGGTAAATCCACATTGTGAATTTTATGAACTACTCAGTAGCTGCCTATATCTGACCAATCTGATCCCTATAGTATAAAAGCAGATTTAAATTAGCAAAGAAATTCAGCTTTCTTTCAAACAAAAAGAGACCAGCACATTTTACTATAGAAAAATAATTAAAGCTCTATGCAATGCCAGCTAGAACACATGAGCCCATATATTTTTTAAAAAGCATATTTGAACACATTTTTCATTACTCTAGAAAATTACTGTGATAAATAAAGTACCTAATTCCTGTGACACAGGCTTTGCTTTAAGAATTGCTTGTAATACTGGATCCTCCCATGGTCCACCATCTCGAATGATTCGAGTCACTAGTTCCAGGTTCAGATTTCTGTATTTATTTAGAAGGTTCTGGCATTCCTATGAGTGAAAAGAGAAACAATCAGAAAGAAGAAAAAGATATCTAAAAATACTTTGGCTCTCCAAAAGATATAAACCAAGAAATGCATGCATGGTTGAGTATTTCCTCAGTCAGTAATTTGAGCTACAAAGTCTTTCACTGACCATTCAGAAAGCCCTAAAGCAACAACTGATATTATCTAAAAACAGCAATACAGAACTGCTGAAGGCCAAATTCATGACTTCTACAGCCCTCAGAAAGAGCCTTCCATTTGTATAACAATGCAAAACCAACTTTATTTGGATTGGAGACATTGCTGGCACACACTGAGACAAGTCTTCACCTCACGGCAGCCTGCACAGATTTAGACATGTTGAGCTGGATTTGTGATTTCTGAGGGAAAAACTGAATTAAGCCATTAGTCATCAACCCTCTAGCAATCATTTTCCTCCAGATTTCTACAGAACTGGAATTATGTTGGCCTGTAATATCATGGAATGTTTTAGCCAGCCATGATTTTCACATGTCAAGTTCCCTCCCATCCCAGAACCACATTTGCTGTAAAAGTGTCAACCAAATCATTAATGAATAGAAAATTTTAATAGTGAGAAGGTTACCTAATATTGCAATAAAAAATGCAGCAGAATGGCTTCCATCCATATACAATTACTGTCTTTTCAGTGCCAGCTTGATTACACAACTGATGCAGGAACAATGCTGGCACATTAATTTGTAGAAGACAGGTAAGAACATAAAACCAACAAAGGCAGAGCTATTTCTCAAACTGCAGTTCCATGAGAGTATTAATAGAGACACAACCCTGGTTTGCATCCTGTCTTTCCCTACAGTTTCCTCTCATGGTGGCACAGCCCTCAGAATGAGTTCAGGTATAAAAAAACAAAAACAAACCAAACCCTACACTTACCTGGCAAAACAGGTTTTTAATCCAGGCTCTTTTATCTTATACAGTTGTACATAGATAAACAAAACTGTCCCAATCAACCCAAGAATAGAACAACTTAAATTATCCATGTTTATACTGATTTGAAGATTTCATGGAGATGAAGCTTCAATTTCAAATTTACTGTTTAAAACCAGAGGGAAAACATGAGACTTCATGCCATGAACTGAATGACATTAAGCTCTAAATAGACATGAACAAGCTGAGTTTGTTTTCACTAGAATAGCATGTTTCCTTCAGGTCATATATTCACAAAAATTATCTTTACATCTACTAAAATAAGATTAGAAGTTTATATGAAAGTAGGCAACACTACCTGGATTGAACCTAAAATATCTTTCAAAGGATCTTCATAGAACTCATCCTTTCCAAAGAATAGCAGCAATTCAAAAAAACTCCTAAAAAACAGAAGCAGTGACAGGTCAAAATAAACACATTGATTCAAAAAAAAATGAAACTACTGTTAAGTCTCTTACTTTTCATGGCACTCAAACCAAATGTAGGAATTTTGTGAATTCTAACTTGTGCCCATGTGGAGTCACTCAAAGGTTTTTGGTGGCCAACAATTAAATGTTTTCAAGCACTTTTCTACCACCATATTTTATTTCATTTCAGCCTGTCTTGCCATAACTGAAGTCTCCCTATAAAGATGTTGGTTTAAAGGTGTCAATAATTTAATCTTTTCAAGAAAAATTTTTGAAGATTGCTTGGAAAGAGACTTTTGTGCAAATATTCAAACAAAACCTTCTGTGTGGCATTCAAAATCATACAACTTCAATTTTACCACCAATTTTTTAAGCACGTCAGGTCTGTGTCCAGCAAGATGAATTCACAAGTGTTACCCCAAAAGAGCTGTCAAAAATGGGTGAAGAAAGAACTGATACTTCCAACAGCTACTTAGATTCAAACAGATTTGTAGCCTCCATGCTTTTTATCATCTTAAAATACTGGTCTAGCATTTTATTTCTTTTAAATCCTGTTACAGAATCAGAGAGGTTGGTAAAAAGCAGCTTTTTACATCTCCTTTCAATTCAGGTTTTCATTTCTAAAAGCCTCCTTCCAGATAATGCAGTTGAGTCAATTCAATCAAAACCTTGGCAGTCAGAGCTCGTGGATCTGCAGTGCAACCCTTACTGTTCTGCCTGAAGATTCTGAGAAATTTCATTTCTACTTGGAAAAAGTACCAAGCAGGCACTGCACTAACGAGCTGCAATTGCTGATGGAGAGAGTCATGAGCAGCAGACAAAAACTGAGCAACTCTCAGAGGGACAGGCAGGACTTCAAAAGACATTGTGCAAATTAAAGGCAGTTTTTCTCCTCAGTAACATTTTCAGGAATACTGTGCATTAAAAAAATCTTAATGCTCACAGAGACAAAATCAAGTTTTCCATAGGAATAATGGAAAAGTACCATAAAATTAGATTTCCAATAGATTATGCTGAAGTAATTTTTTTTTTCCTAACCAATGATTAACTATGCCAAAAACAGGCCTAGAGAAATAAAGCTACAAATTCATTATGTTCAGTGACAGAATTTCTCTCAAGGTTAAGTCTTTGAATCTCAACTCAAATATGCAATGAAAAAAAAAAAACCAATCCCTACCCAAATAAGTATTTGGTTCTGAAAAAGCATTATCTCATTTCATGTTAAACAAAATTTTGCAGTATATTTGACTCTCAGGAAAGGTCAGCCATGAGTCATGTCATGATCTGGCAAGCAACCAAACTGGAACTTAAAAAATAAGACAAAACTAGTTAAAGCAAGTGATGCATGCTTTGACTGATTTAAAAAGAGGAGGATCTCACAAAAAAAAAAATCTGGAAATCAATAGTGAGCATTTGTAAACTATTATTTTCTGCCTTATCAATGCACCTGCTCACGGTCTAATAAAGGAAGCCATCAAAATATTTTTTATTTCCTCATCACTAGTCTCCAGTTAAAATTCCTACAGTCAGTTCCAGCTTTGTTTGTCTCAAAACTGTCTGCAGCACTGCACATCCACATTTATATCCATTTAGGTTGATCACAACACTGCTTTGGCATCAGAAGATTGCCTAAAAACACCATTGTGGCACCATGATTAAAACCCCCCGATATTAATGCAGATGCTGCTTCATTTGATATGAATAGCAAGGTTATTAAGTATAAGAAATAAAGCAGTTGTTCCTGTTAACAGTTTATTGTCTGGTTACCAAGGAAATCTTACTCAGGGATGACAATACAGCCAGGCAGAGTTTTGCTCTCCAAGAACTAAGACCTAATATACACTGAATTTTCAAAAGAGATTTGAGCAAGGTTGCCCAGGTAACTGCAGCTATTAAGCCCTGGGATCCCTTTATATCACATCACATGCAAAACTGTGCCAGCCAGGCAGAAGAACAAATATTCTGACAACCTAGAATGCAAGCAAATCTCATGGAGTTTAACTAATCTCAAAAATCAAAACAGACAAGGGTAACAGGAACTCAGTGACCAATTTGCTTCTCAATTATCAGAATGTATCCATCCAAAAAAAACACCTGAATTTCACCTTTTTGCCTCCCAAGTCTTGCTATTTAAAAGTAAAATCAAGCGTGGTTTGAACTTAGATTTTTTTTTCCCCTCAAAACTAGTGAAAAAACCCCACAGCAACAGATGTGACCGTGTTTTGATGTAACTTTGACAAGTGTGGTCTTACGGTGCCATAAATAATCCCCTGTCAAACAGTTTCACACACACAAAACAGGAAATGTCCACAGTGAAGCTTCACCAATGTTTAAAGACAGCATTTATTTTTCCTTATGTACTTATTACCCTGACATTTCCAGTTTTCATGTGGGAAAATGACCAATGCATCAAGAAAATTGAAACTGGAGCAAAATTTATGACACAACATCCTGCAATTCTTGAAGCTGAGTGCAACTTTGGGTCAGTTAACTGCATGATAAGTTATTCCCAGGAGCATTTTGATGGCTCAAACATAAAAATCCATACAATTTTAAAGTAATTAACTTATTTGTTCAACATGGCAAGAAATTTATCTTAAGAGGTAGTTAGTTTATTACATCAATAGAGGCACAGAGGTAAAAATTAGAGATAAATTATTTAAAATTATCTACTGGCAAAGGTTGCTCTTTAAATACTCCACAATAAGGTTATGGTGATCACTTATCTCTTAGATTATTCATTTTTCCAAGCATCCCTTATGACAAAACGCTGACATAACCAACTTGAATATTTAACAATGATA
>JAHLSL010000040.1:3634731-3690450 GCA_025920805.1 Petroica traversi
GCTCGCAGCCGAGGCCCCCGGGCCGGGAGAGCCCCAGAGCGGAGCCGGGAGCGCCGCGCACCCCGAGCTGGGCAAACAGCGGCATTCTGCACGGAACCCACCCCAAAGCGTGATGCCCCCCCAAAAACAGGCCTGGCAAAAATCCTGTGTTGTGCTGCCCTCAGAATCCCGAGAGATTTTGATGCAAACACATGGTTTGATGGGGGAATTTTTTTTTATTTTATTTTTTTTTTTGCCTCTCAGAGGCCAAAGCAACAAGTTTGTATTGGGCTAGGAGTTGTTTTTGCTTGATTTCAGGAAATGGTTGCTTAGGAAACTCGTGTAGAAAGCAACTAAAATAAAAAGGAAGAAAGTTACATTGATGCTGGAAAAAGATTGTGTATCTCTCTATCAGTCGAAGAGAGTTTTGCAGAGTAGCAGTGAGTGCAAAAAAGATTCACTGAGAAAGAGCTAATACCAAGATCTTTGTTTCCTTCTTTTGCAGAAGGCTGTAATCTCTACATGTATCAATGGCTTAAGAAAAAAGACAATGTTGAGGATAGAATTCTCTATTCCTTTTGTTCCAGGGTGGGCAAAAGACATTCTGGGCAGCAGAAACTGTATTGCGTTTTTTGGGGTTTTTTTTTAATGTTGCAACAGCAAACTGGGTTTGAAAGAAAACAAGTACAGAGAAGTACATCAGGAGGTACTGGATACATAGAAGAAATATTGTTGCCTTTTGGGGTTTTTTTGTGTGTTTTTTTTTTTTTAAGGAAATGTGTAGTTATTGTGATGATTATCCCTTTTGCTCGGAAAACCTCAAACCTGAACAGAGTTACTAATTGACTTCAACTTGACTTAAAAAAAAGAGTTATCTTTAGCTGAGATTTGCAGTAGCTACCCCATACCTCAACAATGAAAGGACACAGGTCCTGTTTGATTTCAGTACACTTGAATAACTTGGTTATTGCCTGCTTTGGTGACGTGGTCTCATTTAGAGTTGTGTTAAACCTCTTTGAAAATACAGTTTCTCATTTTACATTGCAATATACGCAATTTTATGTTCCCATTAGGCTCCTCCAGCAGTAATTGCAGCGACAAAATTATTTGCTGTAAGCTCCAAGTTCAGGTTCAGTCTAATAGCTGTGGTTTAAAAACCAGGGCTGTTGCCAAACAAGTGCTGGCAAAGCTTGTGTTTGGTTTTGGTTTGGGGTTTTTCCTTGGGGGTTACTGGCTTTTATAAGTGACATAATGGTTTTCTGCTTGCTGTGACAAAAAGACACAGAAAAATACTCACCCAACACAATTAAGAAATATGTTGAAAATGCTAAGAAGAAAGTACCCTTTGTCCTAAAGTGTAAAGGTTAAAGAAGGGTCTTCAAGAAATCCAAAAAGCATTTTAAATGACGAACAGATTGGGTTTTGAGGGTTCTGTTGAGAAACTAGGAAGCGTTTCACCCTGACCCACAAGGAGCTTCATTCTCCCAACTCCTTTGAACTCCCAGACGAAGAGCCCTTCGACAACAGCATCACAAAACATAACTAATGGTGTTTCAGCTGCATCCTGAGCGTAACCCTTGTTGTGTTTGGCAGCTTTGCAGCCATGGAGCGCTTCGGGGTGAAGTCGGCGCCGTCGCGGAACCGCTCCAAGACGGCGCTGTACGTGACGCCGCAGGACCGCGTGAGCGAGTTCGGCAGCGAGCTGCACGAGGACGGGGGCAAGCTCTTCTGCACCTCCTGCAACGTGGTGCTCAACCACGTGCGCAAGTCGGCCATCAACGACCACCTCAAGTCCAAAACGCACACCAAGAGGAAGGCGGAGTTCGAGGAGCAGAACGTCAGGAAGAAGCAGAGGACTCTGACTGCCTCGCTGCAGTGCAACAGCACTGGGCAGACAGAGAAAAGCAGCGTGATCCAGGACTTTGTGAAAATGTGCCTGGAGGCCAACATCCCCCTGGAGAAGGCTGATCACCCCTCCGTGAGAGCCTTCCTGTCCCGCTACGTCAAGAATGGCAGCTCCATACCCAAGTCAGAGCAGCTGAGGAAAGCCTACCTGCCTGATGGCTATGACAATGAGAACCAGCTCATCAACACTGAAGACCGTTGAGAAGAGAACTGTTTTCATCCTCGTCGTGAAGTTTTACATATTGATGGTGTGGTTTATTTTTATATTCATGCATATATACAGTGTTACATATTGATTTTACAAGCTATTTTGTATTCTTGTAGAAATGACAATCTACTCCTGAACTTAGTGGTGCACCACAGATTGTTGCTAACCTTGCTGTGGACTTCAGAGCTACGAGCTCGTGAGGAATGTAGGGAGCATCCCTGGCGTACACCTGATGTCTGTTCAGTCCAGCTGTAAATGGGGCTGAGAAAAAGGCACTTGAATGGAGGACCCCACTCCATGGTGCATCTGAGAAGACCGTGTGGTAGGGATTGCTGATCATGGCAGTGGATTGCTTTGTCCAGTATCCTGTCCCTGAGTGACCAAGAAGAGGTGCTGCACCTTTGAAATGCAAGAGGCTCTCAGATGGTTAGTTAAAATATCACTGCTCTCTTGGGGGAGGACTATTACGACTTTCTATTGAAGCTTGGTTTACGTTTTGAAACAGGAAACATTTTCCTTCTAGAACTCTCTCTAATGCTGTTTGGTGCAACTGTGGATGTATTCATTATCCAGCTTAACCAGCCTGTCTCTTGTGCTGACCTCTGAACTCCACTCCATAGGGCTGGGAGTTCTGCAGGTTTGCCATGTCTGCTTTTCTAAAATCACTGCTCCCTTGTCTCAGTTTCACATGCCCCCTTCCATTTCAGTGCCAACACCTGGAAGCTGAGTAGACAAACCAATAACTGAGTGTGGTTTGCAGTGCAGCTGCTGTCAAGTGAAACTTATGCTGGACCAAGTTCTTAGAAGTTCAATGCCTTTTTCCTACTAGCAGGACTAAGCTAAATCTAAATTTGGGGTGGCAGAGGCACTAAATTGAGGAGTTGGGAAGGATTTTTCATTGTGCATAGGAGAAGAGGTTGCTCCATCTTTCCCTGAAGGTCTTTTACAACTCTGGCCTTGTCATCAGCCTTTCAGTCAAGGGAGGTAAAGTGATTAAAATAGTTTTTAAAGCAGTTACTGCAAAGGCTCTTCAGTACTTGTAAGCACAAGTAGGAAGGCTCATACATTTGAAGCTGTACTGGAATTACAACTGTATTTCTTATGCTGTGCAACGGCCTCATCTACTGGACTGGCAAAAAGCAAAGTGGGAAATGGAAGGATTTCAATAATTTACCCTCTCCAAAAATCTAGTGAATTGTTACTGAGCTTTTCCAAATGATGATGCCAAATAGTTCACCTGCTGCAAGTGCTCTGTGAAAGTTTTGAAAGAAATGAGACAGTGCTGTGCAAAGTGCTGGAATACAACTGACCTCTGCCTGCTCTGGATGTCCTGGAGATGCTCTGGGTTCAGAGAGGTGCCAAGCATCTCCTGGGAGCACAGGAATCCACCCTGTCAGTGTCTACAGTGGCATAAGGATGCTTTAACTCCCGAGGGTAGAGCCAGTTGTCCAGCTTCCTTTCCCCAGTAGAGTTTCACAGCAGTTTATTTACAGCAGTACCAAGAAATTGCTAAAAAAAGAGACAAAAAACCCCAGATTGTATTGGGTTTGGAGCTATTTCCCCAGCTGTATCTAGAACAGTCTCTTCTGCTGGGCTGAGAGAGACTTACATACTTAATAACAACTGGGTTTTTGTGCAATTAGCTCTGCAGAAATGCACTTGTGTTCCACATTCTGCTATGAAACCTGCTGGAATAAATGGACAAAGCTAAAAGCAGAAGGCTTCTTATCCAGGGGTGCTCAGCCCATTGCTGGTCTAGGGCTTCAGACAGAAATAACAGTAGCAACTTTTTAATCTAATCCCAGAGATCAAGATATGCCTTCCTAAATATCACTTTTTATTGCACAAGCTTGGGTTTAGTTTAAAATCCTTAACTACCTTGGGCTAGAACTGTTTAATGAATCTTCTGAAGCCAAGTGAAAGTTAAAACTGCCAATAGCCTTTTCTGTCCTGACAAGAATTGAAAGTATTTTCTCACAGCTGCTGTTTCCTTACAGTGAAACAACGTCCTTGCTTTAATTTTTAATCTTTTTTGACACTTCAGCAGTGCTATCTTAGAATTGATGCAAATGGAGAATAGTGGGATATTGAGGAAATAAAAGTAGCAAGAGAAATGGGATGGTTAAAAGGTAGGAATTTGGGCCAGTTCACTCACTTTTTGCTAACATGGAATTTTTCAGGCTGCACCACATAACAATTTTATACAGACTTTGATGCTGTATGTTCTTCCCTTGACTGACAGACATTTTGAAATGCTTCATGGGAACATTTTGCATAACTAATTTTAAAAAATCAAGTTACTTTCAAATTTACAGTTTCACATAAAATTTTAAAAAATGGCAAGTGTAATGAACTCAATTTGCAGGACACTGCTGTCTTAACAATAGGATATTTTCATTTAAAAATAAAGCCACAACAAAATTTGATTTTCAAGCTTTTTGAAAGTCAAAATGTTGATCCATTGCAACAAACATTAATAATGGAGTAAAACTGAAAAATAAAGCACTTCCATGTAGTCTAGAAAGAGTAGTGAGTAAGTTTAGAATCATGAACATAACCCAAATCATCAAGACTCTTTTAGAGAAGAGTAAGTGGTTGCTTTCTGTCATGAAACAGAGTCCTGCAAACACTCAAATTCAGAGCAGCATTTTGTCAGCGTGGCTGCAGTTGGATAAAAGAGAACTTTCTTTAAATTGCTGTTGATCTCAGGCAAGATTTACAGCAGAAGTTTTCTCATCTATCTAACCCTAAGTAATAACTAAATCCTACTTTAGAGGCTGTGGTGGTGGTGTTTGAACAGTCACCATGGGGGTTTAATTTTTTGTGCAAGAATGTACTTCCTATAAAGAATAAAACTCTCAGATGTAAAAGGAGGATGGTAACAATGTCTGCTTTTCACTTTACATCCATGTGTAGGGACAAGCTCTAAGGGATACATCTTGCCAGGTGGGTTTATGAATATATTTGAACTCTAATGGTAAAAAAAAAATTAAAATAAGAAATATTTTCTTCTCTGACCAATACTTAAATCAATTTAGCCAAGTTACAGCTAAAATTACTCCAAAGTGTTTTTCTTGAAAGAGTAAAATGCAAACAGGAGCATTCTGTTGTGTGTCTCCTTACGTGGGCACACCGTGATAGTTTCAGCTTGCATATTCTTGAAAAAACATGAGCAAGCTTCAAAATTTTTAATCATTTGAAGCCTGTAATTTGGCAGCTCCCATGGGAAGGTGAAGCATTCAGCATCCTGAAAGGGAAATCTGTTTTTCAACGGAGAGAGAAACTTGTTCTGCCAAGTGTGAGATATTCTCATGATAGAAAGGCTGGTTTGAGCCAGAGCCCCTTTCAGCAGTTCTGCTGAACTGAAGAGTGAGATGCTCCCTGTTGGGTTTTTCAGCACAATGAGCTGGTTTTCAGGAAAGAGTTAAAAAAAAAGCTGGAAGTTTGGCAAGGATAATCTCTATTTATATTTACATATAAAGAGAGACAAGGCTCAGTGTTGTTGCATTCACATTGTACTCACTGCTACTTACCCCGTGTAATTTGAGTGCTTGTTGTCTTTGTACAATTTTAAAGTCGTGTCTAACTTTCGAAATATTTTTATTTTAACAAAGCTTCTCACTGTAATAGTGCTGTTAGAGTTTAGTCTCTTTTGGTCTAATGAAGATGCTTTATTTTTGTTTTGGTGGTAGGGATGTTTTGTTGATGGTGAGTGGCCACAGAAATGGTTTTATTTAAAAAAAAAAAAAGTCATGAACTTATGATTAGATACTAGAGTGAGGCTGAAGATACCTGGGTCCTGCAGTTCAACAAGACTTCCTGTAGGAACAGTAAGACCAGAGTAAGTGATTTAAGTTTTTATATTAAAACAATACTGAAGAGAAATACTTTACATTGTAAAGTTTTCACTTGGTAATGAAAAAAAACAGTCTCTTTAAAAAAAATAAATAAAGGTATTCCTTTTTTATAGAATTTATGCATGGTCTCTTATTTTACCAATCAAGTGGATTAAGAACATGTAGTCACATACAATGGTGTAATTTTAGAGAAGAAATGGATAGGGGCAGGAAAAATTAAGGAGCTGCTGTTGTAGCTTAAGGTGGCATCAAATATTGAAGGAGTTGGTTGATTTATCTGTGCAATGACACTGAAGTCTGTTCCAGGACTGGTTATGCAAAACCTCTGCTTCCTGTCAATTTGTGATTTTCCTCATGGTGACAGAATTCCCTAATGATGCTTCTGCTCCAAGTGCACACCAGCTGGAATGACTGTTGTGCATTTTGACACTGTAGTAAACCCTTTGTAGGTGCAGGATCTTGCAGTTGTCCGAGGCCTCAGATATTTTCAGGAAGGGCATCTGCAACATGGAAGAATCCAAGAGGTCACAGTTTGATCCCTCGCCCTTGGGGACTTCATGAAAATTGAGCAAACAACATCAACCCATCAAAAATTACCATCAAGTGTGGGTTTGATAGTTTACACATTTCTTTTACTGAATTCTGACCTGTCTTGACATCTCAGGATGATCAATGACAAATTCAGGCAACCTCTTGATTGATGAATTTATGAATCATTACTTTCTCATTTTCAGTCATTTCCAGGTCACAGCACATTAAGATCAAGTGCTTTTTGTTGTGAAATGGAAAAGCAGAATAGAAATAAACACACCCTTTGTAAAGTTTTCTTGTGTGGACAATTCCTGTATGAAACAGCACACGCACACTTGCAAAATCAATGTATAAGTCAGGATTTCTGTGGAAGTTCATTCAGAACCAGGTGAAGCAAATACTTAAGAGTTTAGTAATTAGGCCATGCTAAATTCTGATGGTGATATTTTACTTTTTTAACTGAATCAAGGCAGTTCCACCCATACCCAGGATGCAGTAGGATCAACTACACGTAACTTTCAGGCCACAGTGAAATTGATAATTAGATTTGACATTTGTAAGGGCTGGAGGAAAGAACTGTGGCAGCTCTGCTTTTTTTTTTTTTAATTTTTCTCATCCCACCACTTTTTTTTGCAAGAGGGTTGGAATTTGTGGCTCATGTGGTGGTAAAGGCCAACTCTTTCATATCCAAAAGCACATATCAGGTAGAAGCAGAAAGTCCAGGATGAGAGTTGGGATACAGAGAGCTACTGCAGCTCAGTTGAGGATATTGTTCAGTATTTCTGTTCAGAGCTGGAAGAAATTTAGGGGCTTTAGAGGTTCTTAGGAGGCGTTTGTATATTGGTTTGCCTCAAGTGGTTTTTAATCTGCCCTCCAGTGTGCAAAATAGTTCAAATTCAGCACTGGATTTCACTGCAGTAATTGAGACCTTCTCACCTTAACTCTTCTATAATTAGCTTTAAATTGCTTCCTCCCTCCCCTTATTTCTGAAGCCTGTCATTACCTCAAGACAAATCCAACAGCTACAATACCATGGTTACACTTAGGGAAGTGTTTTACAGACAACAAACCCCTGAGTGGAGCCTTAACCAACTCTGGACTGAACAAACTGGACTGACCCCCCTTGTGAGAGCACCCAAGCTCATCCCACAATTCTCAACCTGGCTCCAGATGTGTGCTCTGGTTTAACAAAGCTCAGCTCATCTGCTGACACTGAAATTGCTGATGGAAAAGCAGGGAGAAGCAGAGAATCTTGTGTTCAGAAGAAAAGGAATTGTATTGAAATGGAGCTGATCCCTCCTTTAACAGGGAATTGCAGAAGCCAAGCCTGGAATGGGCTGCAGGGGCCACCATGGCTGGTGCAGCAGCAAATCCTGAGAGGTCTGTGACCACCAGGGACAGAAAAGGAGCTGACTGGACACTGAAACACTGCTGCTCCTTTAAGGCACTAAAATCTCCTTCATGCAGTGTTAAAAGGTAATTTTCAGCAGACTTCCTGGAGCCCACTGTCAGAACACTGTGTCTCACTCTGTGGTTTCCTGCAAACAGGAAAAATGCAGCCCTGAAATAGAACATTGGTCTGGTCAGAAGCAAAACTGAGGTGAGACAGAAAGATCATTGCATAGATTATGGCTGGGTTTTTTCCTGTTCACTTGCATTCAGTAAAGCAGCAACAGCCATGAGAAAGGGGATTAAATCAGGTGAAGAGAGTTTCTATTTATAGCAATCCTCAGGTCTGAATTTCTTCCTCCAAAATATTTGTATCCATCACAGAGAACTGTGCTACTTGTGTTTAAATTGACTTATTATTTATATTCAATTGCACTGATTGAGGGTTTTTAAATACCTGATGTCTGTTAGGGTTCAGCAAAGAAGTTACTGAGCTACTACAGACAGTGCCCATCTGGTGACATCCTCCTTCCCTAGTTTAGGATTAGGACTCTCATTCCTTCCTTTGACAAATACTTATTTTATATTTATTTATCATTTACTGTCCTTTGAAACATGTTTTTAAAGCAAAACTTTATTGCATTGTCTCAAATTCATGGACTGACTTAAAAAAGCAAAATTTAAAAATCTAAATTATCATTTGGAGATTGAAAATATCTCATTTGTATCGTAATGGTGTCATGAAAATAGGATGGCTCAAGGTGGCAATTAAGTCACAACAAGAGAATAACTTCCCTGAATAACCAATTTTTCTCTCTGAGCTGGCTCTGGATGCAGCCACCAGGTGTCTTCAGTGCACAAAAATGCAATTTGTGGTAGGAGTGGTTTGGCTCTAGTGGAGCCCTGCTGTGTGTAAAGTTACACTCAAGGAGTTTTCTTCCATAAATATTTTCCATTTATGTGGGATTGGAATTTTTGTCAGGTTTTCTCAGTTCCTCACAAACATCAGGATCATTCTGCTGATCATCATACACTCGATTCAAACACAACATTTTTGATAGAAAAAAGAAATCCAAACATAACATTTCAGAAAGTTGTTCCATTATTTTCTCCAAAATATTACTCTGGGCAAAAAAATCCCAGTAATTTAGACTTTGGTAAGCATTTGCATTATAAGCAGAAGTGATAATTGCTATTTACAAAATTGACTTCAGTCTGGTTCTACCTTTATGAAGAAACTTTGCACTGGCAGAAGATTTTGGGAAGGTTCAGCTAAGTGCTTCAATGTCTTCAAAATATTTAGGGGGGATGCTGAAAAATTTTGCCCACAAAATCCAAATCCAAATTACTTGTCCTTATGTTATGAAGGTGCTGAGAACAAGCACCAGAAATAATCGTCCCTTGAAGTGCAGATTGTTGTGGGAATAGTGAATTGATTAATGTTGAATTAGAGTCATGCAGAAGCACTGAACAAGTTTAAAAGCCTGCTTTGCATCCCTTCTCTCTGCTATATTGCTTCATTAAAACCTCACTTGCAGGAGCATCTTTCAAAAATCAGAAAAATCTGCAGCTTTGTTCATTGCTCTGTGAGGGGAGCCAGGAGCCAGAGAAGGGGGAAAGTTGTTTTTAAACCCTCAGGATCACCTTCTCTTTTCCCAGTGCCTAGAAAATAAAGGTTTCTCCAGTCATGTTGATAAAAAGGATATTCCTGTACATTCTTCCAGTAATGCTGGCTCAGAGCAATTATCCAGTTTACAGTAAGATGTGGCCTCATAATTAAAGCTGCCTGCAGCTATTAAACATTACAGGTGGAGAACAGGAACCAAAGCAGTGCTCTGTGCACCCTGGAGATAATGGGCCTTATTTCATTACCAGAGCAGAGATTTCTAATTCAGTTTAATTGAAGAGGATAATCATGATACTAATTGAGAAATATTCAGTAACTGGCTAGATAAGAACTCCAACACTTGAGGACCAAATACATTTTGAACCATGGTCAAGGGTTTTGGTGCTTGAAATCTGGAAATCCTACTTGCTCAAGGTCCAGTTTGCAGTCAAATTATCCTTAATTTGACGGTGTATCTGCAATTATTTAGTTTAAACACATCTAATTATCATCCCACTTTCAACTTTGAATGGCCACAGTTTTTGATTCTGCTAATTCTGGCTGATGTGAGGACTACACTGTGCCCAGTATCCTCCTGTGATAGAGCACTCCTAAAATGGCACAAATTACTACAAATATCAAAATAATGTTTATAAGAGCATCACAGAGGGAAAAATCTTGCAAGTCAGTCTCTACAGAACCACGATGGAAATATTTTCTCTTAATGTATACCCATTTATCCCTAATTTTTTCCAAACTTGTTTAGGTTTTATTTTGGTCAAAAGTAAGCTGGGAGTTGAAGCCAACTTATTTAAGCTCTGTATGTTGCAAAGCTATTCACAGACAAAACTGTGAGAGCCCCAGAAAACCCTCTAGTGAACACCAGAAAAACTACATTTCTTTAAAATAAGGGGGAAAAAATGAAAAGGACTAAAATTCAATTTCTATTTGCAAAACTGCATTCCTCAAAAATATTCCAATGGTGATATAAATATATACAATTAGTAAAATAAAATTTTTCATCATTCCTTGAGATGCCTTCTCTGAAGCTCAGGGAAGGTGTTTAATGAGTCGCAGAGCTGTTGTGCTCATTACAAGGGATTGAAGAATTGGAGAATCCTCCTTATTTATCTGCTGCTGGAACATCTTCATATGTTGGAAGAAATGAGAAGTTCAGCAGCAAAATCTGACAGGTAGGTGAGAACAAGAGAAACATCTCTGAACTCTGCCTTGTCATTTTGCACTGTATCAAGTGCCACTGTATCTCCATCTCTGCATTGATCCAAACTTCCTCCAAATGCTTTTGTGGTGAGCTCTGAGCACCTGTGTATTTTAACCAGGCCCTTTCTTCTTCTCTGAAGGTCAGAGGGATGTGGAGGACTCTGGTTCTTAGCCTTGGCCAAAGAGATCCGTGCTGAGAACGCTGATCCTGGGAGAGGAAAGAACTTTTTAAGCCAACAGAAGGACACCTTAAAACTGCTGCTTGCAAACTTGCAGCTTGTTGTGAATGTTTGTGGTGTAAATGATCCTGGTTCTGACCAATGACTACAAATTAAAAGTGATAAACGTGCCTGGCTTGTAAAAGTGAGACTCTCCTTGATGTGTGGCACTGATTATGTCAGAGGGTATTAGATCATTATGAACCCATGGATATTTTGTTCCCTAGCTCAGTTTTGGGGTTCATTTCATTCTTGATGCTTTGTATGAATAAGTTCCTGCCATTAACAGAGGGCAGATTGCATTCACTTCAGTGTTTACCAACTGGCAAATCTGTGTTTAATTTTCTTCATGCCTCCTACCTGGCAGGTGAAGAGAAGTTATCAAGACTTCCTAAATCTGAGGATAGTCAGCATCTCTTGTCCTGCTTGCCTGGAAAGTACTCGTGTGCCTTTCAGACCACTTTTCTTCATTGTTTCCAGAATTTCATCTGTAATGGAAAGTGCAGTGCTTACAAATGAGTTAGAAAAGACAGTTCTAAGGTATCTGTTAAGATGTAAAGATTATAAACTCTGTCCTCTTAGACAGGAATTTTTATGCAAAATAATCTCCCACCAAGCACACATGAAGCTCACAGTTTACAAACTGAAGCTTCAATATTTTTCTAGAATTCTGTATGAAGCTGAACTCTGTAGGAGAAAGTTAAATTTGTAGCACCTTCTCACAAAAGCTGCCTAATAAATCAGGTGTGAAGAATAATCTTGACATGCCATGATCATTTCTGGCCATTAAACATTAGATCAGAAGGAACAGGTCCAAATCTTTTCTCTACCCCTGTAAAATTAAAGGCATCACATTTCCAAGTAAGCCTTTTAGCTTAACACCACCATTCTATTCCATAAGAAAGAACTGGCCTGGCTTCATTAATTAGTTCAGACTTAATTAATTCACCTTTCAGACTTGGAACTGAACTTTTGCAGAGCTGCTGAGATCCTACATATTTCTATTTTCCAATCTAGCTTGGGGAGCTTTTAGTTTTGGTGAGTTTGCTTGCATTTTTAGTCTAGCTGTGATCAGCATTTTTATTTCTACAATGTTAAACCTGGTTTGGCACATTTCAATGTCCAAGGACAGTGATCACCTGGATTATTTTCTTTAATTGTGACCAAGTAGAAGAATCCTCCTGGTGAAAGCAGGTCTGGTACTAAGGGGAAAACTCTATCCATGACTTCTCTGCCCTGTTTGCCCCCAGCCCAGGATGCCTCTATTCCATGGCTTTTCACCTAGCAAGAAAAAAAGCAAAGATTGTCATGACACAGAATGACAGAACTGTCACAACAACTGACAGTAGCAATACCATTTTTACTGTGTATTTCAAATTTCTCTTACCTCTTCAGAAGGTGTTACCACATATGGTGGGTTAAACAGCAGTAGATCAACCTTCCCATTTAATCTTGGAGATAATCCTTTGACCTGTAGGTGAAGTGGATGATTCTTTTTGGGAACATGAAGAATGCAAATATTTTGTAAGATTACAGTTACATAATGCAGTTGTTCAGCCGTTCTAAATCCCATTTACTGTGGCCTATCTACATCATCTTTTTTAAACACATAAAAGGGTTAAAGAGACGAGGAAAAATTAGTTTTTCCCCATATCAAGTTTTGTAAGAAACTAAAGGTAACAACAGACACAAGTTCTAATTAAATCAGAAAAGGCTGAGAACCAAGAACTGCAGAACTTTAGACAAAGGGCTATGATGTCAGGCCATTACAGAATTCCTTGTCCAGCATTTTCCAACTGTATCTACAGATTTTTTTTTAATTTATACAATGAATTTTTAGAGCTTAATTTTGAATTTTAGAGCTTGAGTAGGTTGTTGGGGGTATTTTTACCTTGGCAAGGGGGGATCCTTCCAACTCTAACTATAGTGTGACTCCATGATCTCCAGGAAGTATTAAAAAATTACACAAACAATGAAGGAGATAGTATTGAAGCATCTCTCTTACCAGGTCAGTAATGACAGGCTGCAGGTGCACATTGTTAAGCAGAGCTGTCTCCTGGGTACAGTAGGCTGCCATGGGGTTGATATCTGTGCATCTAAAAGGGAAATATTAAAAAGTGTAAGTTATAGTTTAACTCTGTGAAGCTCAAGGTAATTTACAGAATCACTGAATATTCTGAGTTAAAAGGGACCCACAAGGATTCAACCCAGCAAACACAAACGTAGGCTTAGCAATTTGTCTGAGAAACTGGAAAATGAATTTCTTGTCACAGTACTTGTTCTTCGGTACAGAACCTGGAATAAATAATTCAGGCTGCACCATAAGCTCAGAAAAGCTCAACAGGCTCTCTTTGCTTTGATTTCTGTATCTACAGAATTAAGAAAATAAGAGTTTTTAAAATGTGAGAATGAGAAATATATATGAGAGAGCTAAGCATCCTTTGTTATTGCATGCAGCAGTTTAGGTGCTGTTACACTTACATGTACAGTGCACTGGGCCCAAGGATGGAAGAAGCCAGAAATGTTGAAACCACACCAGATCCAGATCCTATTTCAAGGCAGATCTCGACTCTAAAGAGAGAACACTCTGGATGACTGTTTTTTGTGACAGACACAGAATTGGTCAAGGCAGCATTATAGAACACGTTGTCCTCTCAAACATGTTGAAGTACAGATTTACAGAATATGCTGAGCTGGAGGGGACTCACAAGTGTTATAAATGCATATTATAGTGTTGGTTTTTGCAAATAGTGAATGCTGTGTGTGTAATATTGATCCTTGTGGAAGCAGTGTTTGTGTAGAAATGTAGCCATTCTCTTTTTGTTCCATAGTTGAAAAACAACTAACATTGCTATGTTAAATATCACTCACCAACCACCCCTCAAGCAAGGCGATTTACTCCTATCAAGATATTCCTGAATAAGAGACTCCTCTGCTGGGAATTGGCAAACGACTCTACAGATGGACAGATTAACTGAATTCTTCAAAAGAACTTCATTAGAATTATACAACAAGCTGTTACAGTAAAAAAGTATATAAAGTCTCTCTCTAGGAAAGGTGTGTTCTTGCTCTGTGCCAAGGGCACCCAACGTCCAGGGATGCTGTAATTCCTTTGCCTTGTCTTTGTCTTGTTGATTTATTATTAAAAACCTTTTAACTTTAACAGAAAAGGACCTCGTTTTTAACACAAGGATCATCAAGTCCAGCCCCTGGCTCTGCACAGACACCCCAACAACCCCACCCTGTGCTTGTCCAAAGGCTTCTTGAGCTCTGTCTGATGCTGTGCCCATTCCCTGGGGATCCTTTTCCAGCGCCCCACCAGCCTCTGGTGGAAGAACCTTTCCCTGACACCCTAACCTTTCCTGACACAACTCCAGGCCATTCCCTCTGGTCACTGTAACCAGAGCCCCTTCTCTTCCCCTGGTTAGGAAGCTGCAGCCCCCGATGAGGTTTCCCCTCAGACTCCTCCAGGCTGAAGAAGCCAAGCGCCCTCAGCCCCTCCTGGCGCAGCTCCTGCACTCCACAGCCCCTCTGGGCACCCTCCAATGGCTCTAACACCAGGCAGCAATGCCCCCCGTTAAAAACGAGGCCCTTTTCTGTTAAAGTTAAAAGGTTTTTAATAAAAAAATCAACAAGAAAAGAGAAAGACAAGGCAAAGGAATTACAGCGTCCCTGGGTGCACTTGGCACAGAGCAAGAACACACCTTTCTTAGAGAGAGACTTTCTTTATATACGTTTTTACTGTAACAGCTTGTGGTATAACTCTAATGAAGTTCTTTTGAAGAATTCAGTTAATCTGTCTATCTGTATAGTTGTATGCTAATTCCCAGCAGAGGGGGGTCTCTTATCCAGGAATATCTTGATAGAAGTAGAAGTTTGCATAGTTGTTTGTCAATTTGGCAGAAGAGTCTCTTATCCAGGAATATCTTGATAGGAGTAAATCTCCTTGCTTGAGGGATGGTTGGTGAGTGCTATTTAACATAGCAGTGTTAATTATTTTCCAACTATGAAACAAAACCAGAAAGGCTACATTTCTACACAAACACCGCTTCCACAAGGATCAATATTACACACACAGCACTCACTATTTGCGAAAAACCAACACTATAATATGCATTTATGACAGCCCTGAGCTCCCCCCTGGCGTACCGAGCCTCCCGCAGGCTGCCCGCGTCCCTCTCCAGCGCATCGAGCAGCAGGAAGGTGTCCTCGGCCGGCTCGTACACGTCCCGAAAGGGCCCCCGCGGGCCCAGGTGCTCGTAGCGCGGCGTGGGCAGCGCCATCCCGGCCGCATCCGGGGGAAGGGGAGGGACGAGGGGCGGGATGTGCCTCAGCACCGCTCCGTGACGCTGGGGTGTGCTGGCTCTGGAATTCTAGCGGGTGAGGTGCCGTGTGATGCCCTTGATCGTGCATTAGACACCGCGGAGTGGCGGCCCCTGAGGGCGGGTCGGGCACGGAGGGGCCGAGGCCGCTCTGCCCGCGCTCCTCGTTCCGGGATCGGCTGCACAAATCGCCTTTCCCTCACGGGAGTGACCACAGGGAGTCAGCACGAACCCGAGGGAAAGAGGTGCTGAGGAAGTTGCTGAAACGCGCGGGGAAAGTTATATTGATACCCCAAAAAGCTCTATTTCTTAATAATAAAAAGACGATATTTCTGTGATTCTTAGCCAGCAACACTCGACAGCATCCTTAAGCACCAAGCCTGTGAACTGCAGAGTCACTGAATCCTGGCATGGTTTGGGTTGGAAGGAATCTTAAAGCCCATCCCGTCCCATCCCACGGGCAGGGACACCTTCCACTGTCCCAGGCTGCTCCAAACCCTGTCCAGCCTGGCCTTGGACACTTCCAGGGATCCAGGGGCAGCCACAGCTTCTCTGGGCTCCCTGTGCCTCAAATTAAAATAATTTCTCCCTAATATTCACTCTGAACCTACTCTCTGTCCCTTTAAAGCAAATCTTCCTTGTCCTCTCATCCGTTGAAAAGAGTATTTATCCATCTTCCTTTCAGGCTCACTTCAGGTCCTGGAAGGCTGCAAATGGATCATCCCATGTGTTTCTTCTCCAAGATAAACAATCCCAATTCTCCCAGCCTTTTCTCCCTGCGGAGCTGCTCCATCCCTCTGATCATCCTGGTGTCTCCTCTGAACTCTCTCCAGCAGCTCCGTGTCCTTCCTTTACTGGAGGCAGTGCTCGAACAAAAATGAATTTTGCTCTGCAAAATAAAGAATTGAAGAATCTCAGGCCACAGTTCAGATTAATAGTTTTCTTTGCTCAACAAAACCTAAAGAAGTTCTGCTCAAAAGCAGGATAAAGAAACAGATTCTAATTCCCTTTATATGTCAGTGTTGGATTAATAATGCCCTGAACACTCAATTTCTGGGTGAGGTGACTGGCTGGGTCAGTGAAGGAAAAAGGTGATGTTAATAAAGTCAGTGCAATCAGACGTCTAGAGATTAATATTCACAGATCTAAAGATGAGGTTTTAACTCAAGTACCATTGTTGTCCTGTCATAGAAATGAAACGACCAAGCTTTCTCTTGAAACAGCTTTCTTGCTCCATTATCTAAAAAAAGCCATTCTAGAAACTCATAAGTTCAGAAAACTTCAGTTCCCAGAGTAAATTTATTCATGGACCTACTAATATTACCTTTTAATTTAAAATGTTACTTTCTCTTCAGGAGACAATACCAGGGTTTTTTTAGCTCCAAAGGAAACATAGTAGATTCTCCTTCATTTCATCTGCCTTCCCAAAGATTTGCTGCTGCACCAGAGAAACAAGTACTTGTAAAACATATTAAGCTTGTATAAAATTCCATTCCTTTGGCCAGATGAAGTCATGTTAAGAGACAGAATTTTGCACTGTGCCCATATTAGGAAAATTAATTCTTCGGATATATTTTTTCAATCTCTCCAGGTGGTCAAGCTTTGGAGTGCAGTAGGAGAAATGACTTCACCTTCTTCAGCTGTACTGGTTATTATTTTTGGCTGTTTCATACTTCATGAAATCTGGTTAATTATATTGGGGGGGTGTTTTTTTAATACTTCTAAGTCCTTGTGGGTGAATTTTACAAAACATTTATTTTTACTGCTTATATAACTATCTACCTAAAATGTTTTTCTTGGTAGACAACTGCACTGTTTTTGCCAAAACAGATTCTGTTTCAATTTTGGGAAATTGTTGGAAAGCTGATATTCCCCCTTTTTTTCAGCGGTGCCTGTGCCATGTTATTAAACTGGGTTTTATGGAGATGAAAAATTGATCTTGACAGGAATCATAACCATTTGTTTACACTAAGCTGTATGGCTTCATCCCATTTGGAATTCTGTGCCATGCCTCTCATACAGAATCCTTAACCCATGATTTCCTGTCAGCCCTCAGAGGCTTCCTCTGTAAAATTCTCAAACACTTCACAGATGCATCTCCTGGAAGAGACCTGGTCCCGTGCTGGACCTGGGAACTCTCTGGTTTTGCTGCATTTGAGGAAGTGAAGCCACCAGAATCACTGCAAACACAGGACTGCTAAAGAGAATGCTGGAAGAAACCCCTAAAATCTTTTTTTCAACTGAGCAAGTATCTTCCTAAAAGTAGATAATTTTCTTGACGTCAGTATTTCTAATTAAAAGATAACACTTCAGTGCTCTAATAATTAGAAACCTTGTGGTTCCTGCCCTAAATACAGAGGGGATTTGTTTTATACTCACTCTTCTGGCAAGTGTGTAAACTTAAGCAATTTTCACAGTTTTTCTTGGTGGATTTGTGGGAAAAGAGAAGTTCTTGTCAGCCCTTGTTCTGCTTGACTAAATAAATCATGCTCTTAAAATTTTCCTGTCACAAGACATTATTTTCATTTCTCTTACCACACTTCTAGACTTTCTGCATATGGATTCAAGTCTGACTTCACCCTGAATGTGACTGGTACAAAATATTACAGATAATGCCTTACTGATGCCTCGAAGAATTTTCAAGCTTCATTATCTCTTGTGGAACTTTCATGGTACATGCCAGGATCATGGTTGCACTTGATTTGTAGAAATGTTTTTCACCCTTTGTGATCAGTTATTTGAAAATTATTGAGGAAAACTTGGGAAAACCAGCTGATCACAAAAGGGAGAATTCTGTGGCGTTTTATTGGTTTTAATAGTTCCCTTTTTGCATACCTGTCGCTCCCATCCTGATAATTCCATTTTAAGTAGATTTTTAAAATTCTTGTTTTCATCACAATGATGCCAAGGATCCTGATAGAAATATGAGGCAAAATCATCTCCGTGACTGATATTTCTGTATGCTGCTGGGAATCACCAGCAGTAACTTTGAACCTGTTTTTATTCCTTTTCAGTGTGCTATATGGCTGACTTATATTCAGTTTCTTGTTCAGCTCATGCTCTGCTGCCAGCTTAGTTCATAGTTTTCCACATAACATCACATCTCAAGCTGCATGGGAGCCTAAGTAGATTAAATTTTGGTGTTTAAAAAGGAGGACAGACACTGCAGTAATGTAGCAAGGTGTCCTGCCTCTGTCACATGGCCAAAATCATCACTCAGCTCTTATTTTAAATTGTTATATCAGGTCAGTGATACAGAGATCCTGCTGCATTCCTTCTTGTCCTCTTGAACACGTATCCAAACCCTTTTTGCTCTAGTATTTAATATCTTCTGTAGAAATATAGGATCATAAAATGGACAGGATTAGAAGGGAATTTAAAGATCATCTCATTCCAACCCCCTGCCGTGGGCAGGGTCACTTTCCACTAACCCAGCTTACTCCAAACCCTGTCCAACCTGGCCTTGAACACTTCAAATTTTAATAATTCTTACTTTGCATGACATATTTTAGCCTCCAAAGCATAGCTTTTTTAGTGATGAGCCATTTACCCTATTTCTTTTTGACACAACATCATGCTTGAGATTGTTATTTAACTAGATTTGAAGTCTATTCCTGCTTGCATTCATTCCCTTGCTGCCCTCTTTAACCACAATTAAATATTTTCATCCCCTTCTAACCTTGGTAGCCTTGAGTAATCTGCTCATCACTTAACTAAGGCCAAAATAGTACCATCTTTTTGCTGCTTTCCAGGCTATTAAGTGAAGAATTGCTCTTGTTGATGTGAAAACCACTTGGATGTTACTAATTTCTAGTCTTTGGATAATTCTCTTCCTTTTCCAAGTGCAGCATTTCCCAATGACCCTTTCTAATCATACACCTGACTTCCCTAACCTACCAAAAGCCAAACCTTGGGTTTTATCCTCCAATAAAACTCCTCATTTTCCACAGATTCTGTCAGACGAGTCAGTGCTGGGTTTTCCACACAATTCTTTTCTATTTCTGAGGTGAATAACTCCAATCTTTTTTTCACTTCCTTGCTTCCCTCTTGCCTGATGAAAATCCTTGCCCTCAAATCACTGCTGCAATACATCATGGCCTGGCTGTGGGATTTTTAGGGATGGTCCAAGGATGACATATTAGGGAGCAGGAATGCTGGATGCTTGTTTACAGCCCTTCCTGAAAAGATCCTGGAGCACACATTAAGCTTTAAAAACCAATTGCCAGCTCTTGAAGGAATTATTACATCACTCCAGCACTGAAATGCAGCTGCCTCGGGGGGAAAAGGCAGGGAATTTTTAATAGTGCACAGAAGTATTTCAGCACTTCAGGAGAGAAAGTGAATAATGCCATAATCAACCGAGCAGAAAGGGAATGGTTAGAAAGGAGTCATATATAGTTGTTTTAACTGGATGTAGGCCAGAAACCTGGGAAAAACCTGCTGCTAATGGCAAAAATGGAATTGGGGTTTTTAGGTCACCAATGACCAAGGCCTTTGGTTTTCATTTGCATTTTAAACCACAGCAGAGTCATAGTGGAGCTTTCTTTTATAACTGGTTACCAAGATTTCCTCCTTCCATGGGCAGGAATGATGTCTGATTTCCCCAGGAACTCACAAGAAATTAAGTTCTGCACATGCCCGTACAGAGAAGCAGCAACACCACAGTCAGTTGGTTATTTAAATTAGTCAGTCAATTAACAGCAATTTTGTCTCATCATAGGCATCTAAGTGGGTCTAAAAGCACCAGACCAGATCTTTATGTCTTTTAATTTATAATTTTATTGATTTATCAGAGTTTTAGCTACTCTAGTGTTCATAAACAGCAGATAGAAAAGCTAGAAAGAACAATTATAACTACCCTTATACATTTCAGGATAAATTTATTGTCATCCATCAGAAAATAAATCAGCGTCATGGAAAATCAGGGAAAATCTGTTTGAGATACCATAGGCATATCTCAGGTTAGAGGGAGAGGAAATAAAATTGGAAATATTATTGTGCTATTATATGTATTGATGTTGAGGTATATAAGCATACATATATATGTAATGACAATAAATAAAAATGGTATTTTATGTAATAAATGTTACCTGATGATTTTATATTTATGTGTGTATATATATATATACCCATAAAATATTTATATCATATTTTTTGTGACCTGGTTTTGAAAAAAAAAAATCATAAATGGGTGATGGAAAGCTGTTGAAGCCAGGAAAAGATTTGGAGTTTCTGGAGAATAGATTAGGGTGGGAGACAAGGGAAGAGGAAGAATAAAATCTGATTGCAGCTTTTAAAATAGTGAATGTTGAAAACTACATCATATGAAAGGAAGAAATTGAAATGATAAGTGAGTTCTCAGGAACTCATAAAATTAAAGACAAGAAAGGTTTTCCCTGTCTGTATTTTAGTACGAAAATCTAATAAAGAGGTATTAAAAGGGGTTTTTGCTTCAAAACAACCCTTGAAATGTTCTTCATAATGACATTCTGAAATCACATTGTTCACTCAAAAATAGAACAGCAAAATTTGTCCCATAATGAGGGATTTTGTGGAGTACAAGGCAGGAATAAACTGCCACCAACATAATCTGAGTGCAAGGGACTATGGATGAGAGGCCATGTTTTCTGTGGCTTTCCATAGTGTTATATCAAGACTTTAATTATTTTTCTTAAGTTTTTAAAAGTAAAAGAAAAAGACACTAAAAAGCTGGAAGAAAAAAATAGATTGTGGGAAGGAACCTGAAGATTAGCATATTCCTGGCTGAGTTAGGCTGATCTGCAATCAGCATGTGAGATTTGTGAGACTTTTTTATTTTTGGCTTGTAACATTTTCATTGGACTACACCCAAACTGGGTCTTAGTCCAGCAACAACAACCTACTTAAGTTGTCTGTTTTTCACACTCACACCTGTTAATATATTTTAAAGGAAATACTAAAAATATGTTACAAGTAGAGACATAACATACGTCAGGAAGAATGAATGTGGTGATTTAGAATTAAAACCTTCAAGGTGCCTGGTTGGTGAGCCACACTCCAAAGCATTGCAGGTTGACCTCAGCTGGATCCAGGAAAATTGCTATGATGGATCCTTGCCACTCTTACCCCCTCAATTTGGGGCTCAAGCTTGCAAGAAATGTTGGAAAATATTTGGTGATGTGGTGGTGAGTGGAGACAAAGCTCTGGAGATCTGCACCTGCTGCATGTAAAAAGTTGGAGGGCTGAACTCCCAGATTTTTGTCCCTTTGGGCAGCAAATCCCCACTGGGGAGGGATTTAAATTCCCACTATGAGGGATTTAAATCACAAATGCTGAGAAGTTGAGGAGCAGCTCACAGGGACAAATTTCCTAACAAGGAGAAACACAGAACAAACAAAGAAAAGAAGAAAAAAATGCTCTTTGCTTTAGAAAGATCTAAACATTTCTTGTTGTGCATAAGAGAAGTTGTATTTTTTCCCCTTTTGCTGAGTCTATAAAGGTTTTCATCAGCTGTCACCTCTATCAGTGGTACTTTGGAATGTGCCAGAAGATTTGGGGGATATTTGAGCTCCTTGGCACCTTTGATGCCTAAACACAAGGACTGCCAGCATTTAGGGGTTTTTTTGGGCCTTATTTCAGGAAAGGGAGTACTAAGGTGGGGTACTGCTTCTAAAGGGAGTAAATCTGGAGTATCCTCACTGTGCAAACAACAGCCTTTTGAAACATCATTTTGAAATGTAATACCCTGAGCAGATGTTCAGTCAAACAAATATTTCTGTGAGAGATGTAAGGAAGCTCTAGGAGTTAGAATTTGGGGAGGGAATAGAAACCTGTAAATAGATACACAAATAAGGTCACCCTTTAATAGGTTCTCAGCAATTGCACATGGAAGAAAAATGTTATAAATCCTTTCTGATGGGACATGTGTTAAAGAAAGCAAAAAAAATATCAATCACTGGGAGATGGGCTGGTGGTCTGATTAGTTAATGTAATTCTCCCAAGTCAAATTACTTTTTTTCTAAAATATGCTAGATGTTACCATGTAACCCATCAAATAAAAATCCATACAGCCACGTTTTTTTCATTGCCAGCTTGCAATAACAATGCTGACCTTGGCATGAAATAATTTCTTGAGATTAATGACCAGTTTGGGTTAATGATCCTTGGCTGTGCTGCTGACCTTCATTGCCTCCCAGGCAGGCATTAATCCTCAGGAAATTTACTGCACCTTGGTTGTTATTGCTCACACATGTACAAGCCTCAGGAGCTGGGGCAAACATGTAAGTTGTGCTTTACATCAAGAAATCTTGCAGCAAAAACCAAAGCAAGAACAGCTTTGGAACTTAAAAAAAAAAATCAGAAAGGCAAAGCATCTGATTTTGATCAAAGAATTAGTAACAGCCTTCACTGTGTGCTGTTCTCTCCATATGAGTCTTGGAGCAATTATTGAAGAGTATTGTGTACAAAAAATGTAGCCCTTGGCATTGACTGTCAGGGTCAGGCATTTCTGAAACTGCTATCAACTTTGAATTTAAATGCCAAATACAATATTTTGCCTTGATGCAGTCCTTCCAAGTGCCATCCATCCTCCTCCTGCTGGAAACAGTGCAAATCAGAACAATGCTTTAATGAAGGTATGAAATGAGTGGGAAGGTTTTGGCTCACCAAGCCTTTTTCACTACCCACGGGTCACATAATTAATTCTTGCACTTAGCTACAGCTTGCAGAGGGAGATGCTGAGGCAGGGAGTTTGCCTGAGACCTTACAAAAAGCCATATGAAGGGTTATTAGTAAATAGTTAGTAGTTAATAGTGATGTCGGTGTTCATTCCTGAAGACTTCTTTTCTTCTCTGTGCTAAGGGTGTGATTTTTATGCACCTGATGTTGGTGTAAAACCAGAGCTACCTTTTCTAGCACCAAGAATTTCATCAGAGCTCCAGATACAGAAACAAATAGGAAGAAAAATAAGTTATATGATCCTCCATTCTATGGTTGTTTGAACTGGCAGTTCTGGGGAAAAAAGAGAAAAAAGAAAAACCCCATGGCTGAAATCAGACATAAATACTTCACTGTACCAGAGATCTTACTGTTAAATTTTATCTAACTAAACTTCTTTTTCCTTCTGAAAATGGACAAACAATGAGTAGGAAGACATCCTAGAATAATTAGCCACATCAGTTGATGTCTGTAGAATTTATTTAAGCAAAGAGACTTGTTCTTGCAAATTAATGGCTTTAAAGGCCTTGGCAGATCCATCTTCTCCCACTTTTTGTGACTTTCTTGTTCCAGTTCTTTACCAGCCTAGGCTCTGCATTGCCTCCCAAAGCATTCTGGCTAAAGGAAATTATATGAAAACCTTGGAAATGCTGTATTTTAACCAACTGTGCAGATAACCCGTGAAAAATGTCAGGAATTTATTTCCCCCATAAACAATTCATCACAGTCTCTTCCCATCATTCCCACATCTACCAGTCTGGAGAGGAAATACCTGAGGAGCAGGAATAAAACACCTCCTAAATGTTTTATTCCAGGGCAGTTTCTGACTCTGTGCAGATGTGGATGGAGCAACTGAAGGAGTGGTTTTCCCAAAATGCTTTTTAAGGACTTCATGAAGACTCCTGTGCCTTTTTAAATGACAATGAGTGGAGTCATCTTTCTCCCCACCCTATATATAACTTTGTAAACCTTCCATCAGAATGATTTGCACGTAACAAAAGCTGCATCCAAAAATCCAGTAAAGTCTTTAGAAAGTGAACATTTTATAGATAATGTCCCTGCTAGATTTACATAACAAAAACTACAAACAGTTTGGCTTTTCTCTAGTTCTAAGAGGATTTTACTGAGATAAAATGAGAGGTTAAAAAGTTGTCCAAAACTCAAGTTTTGGTGTAAATGTAGTATTTTGCAATGAAGGGGAGGAAGAAGGAAGATTTTTAGGGAGATTGAAAGAACTTAATAAGAAAATATGCAAAAAACAGAACTTTATTGTTTCGATCAATTCATGACATGAACAGAAAGGTTTTTGTCCTCCATATCTCTTTTGACCTTATGGCATTTAACTAACATGAAGTTTATCTAATTTTCAAATATTGGTTCTAGTGTCACGTTGACATTGGAATATGAGTGATAATTTTAGAAATGTCAGCAGTGCAGGTAATAAACATTAATGATTTAACTAAGAGTAAAAAAATTATGGATGGCTCATCACTCAACACTATTCCAGCTCTGTCTCAATATCCCATACCTGAGGCAAGAATCCTCAAATATTTAGTTATTGATTAACAACAGCCAGCTTGAAAAGATTTTGAGAAATGGAGAACTATTGACAATTAAATACATGGTTTTGTTATCTCATCAGAGATTTCTCTCTTTTCTCCCAACAAAAATGGAATAAAATAATGCAGAGCTCAGGTTAATAAATATATACATTCCTTAACTTCTGATTGCTTCACTTTGGGACCAGAATTTATTAGTTAAAATGGTTAATATGCATGTAAAGGAAGAAGATGGAATAAATTATGAATTCTAAAAATTAAAAAAATAAAATTAATGGATATCTCTGCAATAAAAAGCAGTTTGTCTAGACATGGTGAAGTCGGTGTTTTTCTGCTTTGTTAATGATAATGTTTAACAGTCTGCTCTGAGCAGGACAGATGAGTTTCATCTGGATGGAGGCAGCAGGACTCTGCTACCCAGCAAGAGGCCTCTGGCTGTGCTCGAAGGCACTCCCTGGATCAAATCCAATCCCTGTGATTCCCTGGATCAAATCCAATCCCTGTCTCTGCCTGTGGACAAGAGCATCAGACCAGGGCAGGAGCGTGAGGATATTCCCATTACAGTGCTTTGTCTTACAGTACATATAAGGGATGGAAGGAAGTGTTTTATTTTCTAATCTCCCAAAATTACCAAGCAGCATTCACCCAGGATAGATATCCCAGCCTCCTGATGGTTGGAGAGCACACCTGTCACTGCTGTGGCACAAGGAAGGACAGATTTGGGCTCTCTCTGCTTCACAACCTGCAAATTTGGGGGCCACAGAGGGTGGGGTGAGTGCTGAGGATGGGCTGCATGCACTGCTGGCCTGATTTAAAGCTACATGTGATGCCTTTTTCCTGGTGTTAGGAAAATGAAGCCAGACATGGTTAAGAGGGTTGGGGTCTTTACCTCAGTATTTTAATCAGGATCCTGTTTGATGCATCCACTTCACCCAGGTGACAGCGTGGCAAATGCACCCCCATCAATCACACACACCAGTTCTAGACTTTACACATCACAGATCCAACAAGGGGGCCCAATAATGAGGTTGGGGTGGGCTAACCCCCAGTTTACAGAATCTTCCCGTCAGGAGACCTTGGGTTCCTGAGCCAGTAGGAATGTTTGGTGTCCCTGGCTCTGCAGCTCTGGGCTGTTCAGTCTCAGGCCTGCAGAACACTTACAAAACACTGAGCACTAAATTAAGTAAAAGGTTGCAAGTGTGCATGCTGCTAATACTTGTGGATACAAAGAACTGTGTAAAAGGGATATAAAAGAATAGACAAAAATCATTTCGGCATCACATGGAGTGCCTGGCACAGCTGAGTCTTGGACAGCCCTCTAGAGGGGTCTTCTCTGACCTGTTTTCTTGTGAGGAAATAGAGATAATCCTCAAATCTACCATTACAGCCACTTCCACCCACCCAAGGGGTTTAGGCTGTCCTTCCTCCCAGCCTTGCCACTGTGGTCACTCCTCACATGCCTTTAAATATATCCATGACACAGGCCCCAGAGTTTTCTAGGCCCTCTATTACACAACCATACTTTTAAAATGAGAAAGGACTTTTCAAAATGCCTATTCCAAACAGTTTTTCATCCAAGCCCGGGCCTCCTTGTTTCCACCAAAAAAATAAGGTACCTCCGTGCAGCATGTCCTGCAGTGAAGGATGGTTGTCATCTCTGCCACTTTGGGCACTGTGGTGTTGAACACCAGCTGGAAATTCGGCTCCAGATAAACCCCTGCCCTCTCTCCCTGCTCCCTTCAGCGAGAAAGGGACAAAGGCAGAATGAGGGTTGAGATAATTTGCTGAAAACGAACAGCGATGGGGTGAGAAATGCACAGTAACAGCAGCAATCTGTTTGAATAGATCCAGATTGAACACAGTCACACCTGATTCTCTTTGTGCCAGAGCAAGAGGACAGAATCACTCCTGCTCTATTCACATCACATTCACTGCGCAGAAAAAGTTCCTTTCTTCATGCAGGACGGGTTTTATTCAAAGAGTTTCTTTTTTTCTCTCTTGCCCTGCCAACATTCCTTTCACATGAGGAAACTTGAACAGATTTAAGCCCTTGTTCAGAGCACGGTTTGTAGTACAAACATGCTACAGTTGTCAACTCACAATGCCCAAACAGAGGGGGGCAAAAACAGACTGAGCTCTCACAACATAATTTTAGAAAAGTGGTAAAAAAAATAAGTGTTCTAAAAGCTGATCATTGTTTTGTTATCTACTCATGAAAATTGGAAAAACTAGTGGTGACTCTAGGATTTAAGAAATATACTCAGAAATTTAAAAGTTTAATATGAATACAGTTTTACAAAATAAAATACAATTTACCTCAGCATGCTTTTGCTTCATCTGCTTGGGTTCCACAGGTAAGCTTTATAGCAGAGCCAGGGAGACAAGAGTTATTATTGAAATTCCACCTGTCCCCACTGGTATGTACCCAAAGCTGAGGCCAAGTCTAGCATGATGTCAAAATGAATCCACTCATACAAGAACAGAATTAGCCCAACTGCAAACGTTTGATGTTGTCCAGACACTCTCAGAAAATAGAGAAAAGCTAAACTGGGCTGCATTTTTGTGAAGGAAAATATGCAAAAATGAGGTGCTAAGATTTCTGCTGAGTATTCCTTTCTGAAAGTTACTTTTTTTAGCTTTCTCATGTAGAGTGGGACCCTGCTAAGCAAAGGCATGACAGCAGAATATGCATACCTTGCATCCCACTTGAACAATGTGATGAATTCCAAAGTCTTATGCTTGTGGTTAAAGTGCAAAATCATGGATCAGCTCCAGGAAATCTTACCTTGTGAGATGACAGAGTAAACCCACAATTATTCAGATGTATTGCAGTGCCAGTCCCAAGGGAGCCTTCTGAGAGAACAAAAATCTCTATTTGTTTCCGTGTGGCCACTCATATTAGTTTTTAAGCTGAGTTTTTGTGGAGGCTGGTTTTTTTTTTTTTGCATAGCATGTCTGAAATAAGAACTGCTTGGAACAGGGTACTGGGCTAGATTTTTCAAGATTGTTTAGATTTATCCTTCAAAAAGAAAAAAAAAAAGAGAGTAGTCTTAACAAATAAACTGGCAGAGAGGGAGATCTGATCCCACAATACCCTGTATTTTTTTGTGGCAATGGTTCCATTAGTGGAGAACTGAGTTACTAAGACTAAAAAGATTGTCACCACTCAATGATTTAATAGAGGATTTCTATTTCTTTCCATTCAATTGCTGAGTCATCCCTTTTAGTGTACATAAGGTTTGTTAAGGTCAGAGCTTCTTTCTGTTGTCTTGTTGCAGCTATATTGATTAATGTAATAGTTAACATCAGACTCTTGAATGGCTATTTTCCCCCCTGAAAGAGATAGTTAAATGAGGATACTTAATATGATTTTGGGCAGATTTACCAAGAATACAGGAACAAGGGGGAAAAAAGGAGAAGGGGGAAAAAATGGAATTAAAAGTTCCAGTATTCCCTGGCAGATAAATTGGTAATGAATAATTGTATCTGATGCTTGTAGTAGCATTCTGCTAAACAATGTTTATAGTTCCTGTAGTGCTTAATTTGGCAGGACACTGTTGTTCCCTGAGAATGAGGAATTCAAATGCCTCAGTGTTGGAAACATACCCTAATTAAAATTGCTGTTTTATTAATGGGTGGTTTGTGAGCTGTGTGATCCTTCTCTCCAGCAAAATTGGAAATAGTTCTAACAGTTATGCCCGACCTGAAATAAAACCTAGAAATTGGACATAAGTGCAGGGGAAAAGCAGGGAAAGCATCTGCATGGGTCACAGAGTATAAGCACAGAAATATATGAGATTTTGAATTGAAGCCCAAAGAATAGTTTTAAAAACCACAAACAGTCTGAAATCTGCATAATTTCCTTTGCCAGGCTATGCATGAGATCATCCTTTACCATTTTTTGGGAGGGCACTGGTGAGTCCAGAGGGAGCTTCAGCATTCCTAACACAGTGCCCCAGCATGGGCAGCAGAAGGTGCTCTTGTAACAGCAAACAGTGGTGCTGGGTTTGACCAGAGAGAGCTCAGAATCCTCCTGCCCCTCGTGCATCCCGTGTTCCAAAAGCCCCGGAGCCAAAGGATTGCACAACCTGATTGTTTTTAGTCAAGCAAGGCCAGCTTTAGCCGGGCTGAAGTGTATAGAGAGAAAAATCCTTCATGGTATAGGGATTTACCCTATGGCTTTTGTTCCCTCTCTCTGCAGCATCGGGCTTATCCCACACCCCTGGAAGTTCTGACTGCTCAGGTGGTGCAGAATATTTCTTTATTTAAATAAATTAGAAAAGTTAATTTCTGCTAAATATGGTTTTCCTTCATATCCATTAAGACCTTTTACTACTTCACAGTTTCAAATACTGGGAATTCTACTCCTGCAGTTTTCAAGAATGGGAGCTGAGATTGTTCCTGAGCAGCTCATAATGGTGAATGGGAGAAAAGTCAGCAGTGTTTCAGTTGTTTTAACATTCTGTTTTTATCTCAGCATTGCACCTAAAGGAGAGCTGGCACCTTGCAAACCCTTTCCAATGCCCAGGTAAAACAGGGCAGGAAATTGTGAAAAAGGATCTTGTGACTGGGCAGTTGTTGTTGGTTTCTGGTTCCCATTGTTGGGCCGTGGATCTCAGCACTCACAGAATGAGGTCTGTGGAAGGGAAGCAGATATGTAACACATGTTAAGTTAGCTGGAACATTTGAAAAAAATGTTAACATTTTTCTTTAGACATTAATGGATGAATTTCAATTTGTCCCTTCAAGGCTTACAACAACTTACAGCTGTTACTTGCTAGAGGAAGGCATATTTTAATTTTTACTATGTCCTGGAAATGACTGTGTGTTTTCACTCACATCTTAGTCTCAGTAAACCAACAGTACTAGAAATATTCTTTAAATAAATCCCTTCTATGGATTTTTATCGTTCGTGCTGGTTCCATGTCTGAACAAGAGTAAGTCCTAGTGAGATTTTTCCTGAAATTTAAAGGAAGAAGTTATCTTTGATGTCTTTTACAATAATGTTTCCTGATTAATGACAATATTAGTAGCCAGACAAACCAAAATGGCACATGCTTTAAAAAGCCCCAAACATCACACATATTGATTCAAATGTAAGAACTTGTTAATGTTTAGAAGGAAAAAGGAAGCTGTTTTAAAGTCACAAGAACAAGTTTGTTTGCTTTTGTGTCTTAAATGTGATTCTTTATTTACAGCTCACTGCAGTTGTTCTCACACTGAAAAGTTGTGACAACAAGTTTCCGTAAAAAAAAAAATCTCAATAAAAAGGACAAAATAAGGAAAGGTAGAATTACATTATCACATGCCTAGTTGGTTGTTTCTAAAACAAAAATTGGTGCATTGCAAGGCACAGAATTCCACATTCAATAGGTATTTCCCTAAATGAACTGCCCTGTTCTGCACAATATACAGATATTATCCCTTTAATAGTTTTGGCCCTTAAGATGGCACAGTAACCCATCCTTAAACTGTAGCAGCAGGCAGCCTGGTGCTCTGTTTGGCAGAACAGAGGATACATGACAGGTAAAAATGATGAATTCACCCAGAGAATTATCCCTGCCTTCCAAAAGACAACTGCACTTGTTACAAGCCTCGTCACTCAAATTATATCTCCTAGAATTGAAGTTATCACACAATGATTAAATCACAGGATGGTTTGGGCTGGAAAAAACCTTAAATATAATCTGGTTCCGGCCTCCCTGCCATGGGCTTATGTTGATTGTTGATTATGTTGATGCTTAAAGTAAAACTAATTTATGGAAATGATGCACTGCCCTGGCCTGGACTGTCCCTGCTGCCTCAGAGACAGGACCAGTAGGGACCAGTGTGTGCCCACACTCTCAGCAGTTTCCCTTTGCTTTTCCCCATGTGTTTCTCTCACACAATTCACTCCTTAAATGGCTCTGACGTTCTCCCCACCACCCCCCCCCCCACAGCCCCTCATCAGATCGTCACCAAGATGAAAGAGCCAGGCTGGGTTTTTATTTAGGTGGATTTTTGGCAAAAGGGCAGACGGTGGAGAGTGCAAATGTTATGAAGTGCAGTTGCCAAGTCACAAGGTGTTTTCCTGATCTTCTTGCTCCTCTCAGCTCTGTCTGATAGAGAGATTTGGGTGCAGCTACTTTGTGATGCTGCATTCCCTAGATCCACATCACTCACTGTTGCATTTGCCAGCTGACGTTGGGTCTTGTGCTTCCAGCATCCTCCTATTTCTGGAAAATCTCTTTTCATCATCCAGGTGCCTGGGAAATCAGTGTGGTTCTGGTGCATCCTGTCCTAGCAGCAGACAGAGGAGTTTCAGGAAGATTCATTGGCCTTTTTGAGCCACACGAGATGTTTTTTATGAGCAAACGCAACTGCGCTGATCAGAGGCAGACAGGAATCAGGAAAATGCAAGAAATGTGCAAACCCCACGCACATTTATGTCACAGATCTTGATGTCCAGCACCCTCTTCAATCTCATATTCCACTTCCTTATAAACACAGCCAGCCATCCTCCAGGCCGTGACCTCTGTGATGCATTGATGACATAATTAAGATATCTCAAAAAACAGGCAGGCTTCGCATCTTCACATCTGGAAGCTCCAGGTTTGTGCTTAAAAGTCCCCTGATGTCTCTCAGAAATGCAGGTTTCTGTTTTCCAAATTTTTGTTTAAAATGAGCAGAGCAGTAGGGATTTAATTTTGTGCTGGGTCCGGCTATGTCCAGTTCAGCACTTTGTAATTAGCTGATTTCACAGAACGCTGCATGTGGTGTGCACCAAGTGATTGCAAAATGGGTAATAAATGAATCCATAAAAAATGCAGAGCTTTGGCCCATGATGAATTTCCAAACAAAAGCCTTGGATGCTGAATGTTATTTTGATTCTTAACACCTGTAAGCAATGGAGATTTATTTCTCCACCACACTCCTGGCCTGCAAATTTATTTTGCTCATATTACAATCAGGCTTATCTGGGGTTTAAGGTTGAACTTCTGGTTAAGCTTCCAGATGCAATTATTGTTTTAAGATGGGTGGTTGTACCTGTTCCAGTGATGCTGTGCTGCTTCAGCAGATTTTTAATTCTCATGCATGAATTTTTTTGTAGCTTATCTTGGCTTTACAGGAAACATTCTTTGTGAAACTCTTGAAATCCCAGCAGCCTTCACCTTTATAGGCCTTTTACATGCATTCTTATAGGAAAGAATTTCTGACAGGCTGCAAGAAGTCTGATAATTTTATTTCTGATCTGGACATTGGGGTTGTGCAAGTGTGCTGTAAGAGGCTCTTCCTTATTTTCCTGTTCCTTTTTACCCAATTGGCTCAGTGAGCTTGCAGCAATTACCACATGTGACATCTGAATTTAGGACTCCCCTGGTACTCAGTAAGAGTGAATTGATGTCACTACAATAATACAGTAGATTTTTTTTGCTTGCAATATATTATAATATGCTTTTTATTTTAATATATTTTTGTTCTCCTCTTGCATTCAAACTATTCCCAGCAATTAGAGAACATAGTAAATTCTCTTCTGATTTATGGAGCTTGAAATAATTTTCT
Organism: Petroica traversi; assembly: GCA_025920805.1. Classification (NCBI taxonomy): domain Eukaryota; kingdom Metazoa; phylum Chordata; class Aves; order Passeriformes; family Petroicidae; genus Petroica; species Petroica traversi. The sequence goes on from JAHLSL010000040.1 coordinate 3,666,764, forward strand.
CCAGTGGAACTTATCCTGCTGGTTGTATGGTCAGCACATGTTAAACACTTACTCTGTAAAAGCACTGCTAAGCTCATTAAACTCAGGAGAGAACCCCCAAGAATTTAAGAGAAGTTAAAGTAACAATGTTAATTTAAAATAAATTGAGGGTTCACTCTGTTTTAAAATGGATAACTTAAAAATATCTGCAGGTGGATGAGAGGCTGGACATGCCCTGGCTGTGTGCTCTGGGAGCCCAGACCCCCATTCTATGATTCCATTTTAATTACTGCATTTTTTTGATGTAGGGACTTCCCTCTCCATGCCTGGGAATTCTTTTAATTTTTAATAAAGGAGTTTATCTTCTTTTCTTCAATTTTATTTTAAAATGCTGTTCATTATTTGTTAGCAGTTGATTGTTTATCTTGGAAAACAAGCTTCAAAAAATATCTAAAACAAGTGGGTTTGTGCAATTCTTTAGAGTGAGATATAAACAGAGTGACCTGTATTCTTTAATTAATAGACACAATTTACTATTTATAGACTTGTAGATTTAATTGGTAGTGCTAAAAAATTCCAGGAGTAACTGAAGATTTAAATTCCTCCAAAAATATGTTGCCAAGTTGTCCTGCCTCAAATCTGCAAGAAGAATGTTTTTGTTTATTCAGCCTTTAAGAGTGCTTCGTCCACATATTTCTCAGTAGAGCTGATCTGGGTTTTTGCTGAGGGAAAGGTTCTCTCCAGACCTTGATCAGGGCCAAACCACACGTGTTTGTGTGCAGATGGATGTACAGGAGGCAAATCACAGTCTCCTGAAGCAAGGAGAGAACCCTGGTGCTGTTTGTTTCAGGTGCAGTGTGACCTTGCTGTACAAAGAGGAGGCCTTCTTGTGAGAAGTTCATTCCTTGTCAAAGGGATTGTACTGGAGGGTGCAGTTCAGCAAAAAATGAAAACTCTCAGAAGCCAACACGAGTTGCATGGAACATGAAGTTCTGTGATTTGTTTTCCAACCTGGAAGAGCCCCAGAAGGTGTTCTGTGGAAATTTCAGCAGAATTGTAGCACCATACTCCTACCTGGATCACCTCTAATAACAACCAGTGAAAAGCAGGAGTCAGCTTGTAAAATTTCTGGGGATGGATTTGTTGGCAGTGCTGGTGCCACCTCCTTTTCATCCAGGCACTAATGAGTGCTCAGCATCAGTGACTCTGATTTGTGCCTCCTGTGCTGCTTTGCTTGCTGATTTCTGCAGTCCCACATGCACACCCAGTTCCTTGGACTGACCTTTCTTATTTTTCACCCCTGCTCTCCCCTTCCTACTTCATCCCCTACCCTTTGTTTTTGTCACCCTACCAAGTCAAGAGAATGACAACCCCTGAACAGCAGATCACAAAATCACAACAGAATTTGCACATTCCATAGGGCTTTCCAACATAAAGTGCCTTTACTTGTTCTGGTTTTGAGCTCTGTCCTCTGGGAAAGGCTGTACTTGCATTCGTGTTTTATCAGCTATTCCTTTTCCTGTGTTTGGAGAGCTGCCTGCTTTTCTCATCATTCCAACACTGCTTTTCTCTCTGCTTCTGCTGATACCTCGCACTGCTTTCTCAGAACACTGTGATATCTCTGTGCTATGTGGAGTGGGACACTTCCTAACAAAAGACAAAGTTGTGTTGGCTCTTCTTGGCCAGGCTTGGTTTCAGCATTGATGAGTGAAACAAATTTGAAACCAGGAGGTATCTTGGTGGGTCTAGAATTCAGCAGAAGCTGAACAGGCAGGAATTCCTGCAGGCACACAAGAAAACAGTTTATGTTTCATATTTCTTCTGAAAATGACAAAAAGTCCAAACCAACCAAAAAAGCTCCCTAAAGCAACTCCTGATATTTATAAAAATCCTGAGACATCAAGTTGCAAAATTAAGCACCTGGTTTAATTAGTGCCACTCTTAAGATTTCCTGGCCAATCTCAATACCTCTGAATTATGATTCTGTTCTGCAGGAATTCTGGCCCACCTCTCACTTGCAGTGCACAAAAGACTGCTAAGAAGTTCCATATTTCACTTATATGTGTGAAAGAAGAGGATTTGCTTTTGCAAATTAAATATTCATCTCACACTGGTTGAATAAAAACTCTGCAGATGTAGTGTCTTAGACCTTGCCTGCAGTTTATTAAATGCCTCCTGCTGAAGAGAGGGGTTATTGTCTGTCTCAGCTGAGTTTCTTTGCCTTGTGCTGCACAGAGGAGCCTTCAGCAAACTTATATTAACCACGTGCAAAAGCCTTTTTGCTGAACTGGGGCCCTGGTAAATGATGTCTGCAGAATTCCAGGATGGCTCAGGATGGAAGAGGCATCTGGTGCCACCTCTCTGCTCAGCAGGGCCATCCCAGGGCTCGGGGCACAGGAGTGTGTCCAGATGGGTCTGGAATATCCCCAGGGAGGAGACTCCACACCTCTCTGGTCTCTGTTCTAGCCCAGGGCAGAAGTTCTGCCTTCTGTGCAAGGGAATTGCTGGGCTCAGTCCCTGCCCGTGGCTCTGGTGCCATTGCTGGGCCCTGGAGCAGAGCCTGGGCCCTGATCAGAGCTTTCCTGACCCAGGGACACCCAGGGACACCAAGAGACACCCAGGGACAGCCAGGGACAGCCAGGGACAGAAGGAACACCCAGGGATACCCAGGGACAGCCAGGGACAGAAGGGACAGCCAGGGCTGGAGTCCCCTGTGAGTGCAATACCCCCACTACTATTCCAGGGCTTCCTCAGAGCTGTGACACTGGACCAGACCTGGATCCTCAACATCCAGGGACATCCTGAGCTGGCTGCTGACTGTGTTTGGCTCTGTGTAGTTTGTCCAAGCTGGAATCCTGATCTCTCAGGGCTGGAGCAGATCAGTAACGTCCTGCACTGCTTTACTGGCGCCTCCTCCGATTTGGAACTGTGCCCAGCTGTATCAAGTCCCCAGGACTTTTTGTTCAAACTGGCAGGGGTTTTGCCTTTTTTAACCATTAATCACTAAATTGTGCAAAGTGGAGAGTGGGAGACAGGGCATTGTATAGCCCCAGACATAATAAATAGTTTACCAAGGATATTGCATGAAGTCACATGGAGAATTCTTTAGTTATTTATCTTTACTATGCACCAGCTGAGAGCAGACTGGAGTGCGTTTGCTGACAAGATTTGTGTGCCATCAGGAAAACATTTCATAGAGCTACCACAATAGTCCAGATATTATGCTAAGAATAATAATGACAGCACTACCATAGTACCTGAAGAACTCCTTCCAGCCAAAGGATGCTTTTAGGTGCACAGATGGAAAAGATAACAAATTTGCCTCATCAGGGAAAATTTGAAAGCCAATTAAAATATTTTTCCTTTGCAAAGACTGTGATTTGGCAGTTGATTTTATAAATGTTCTTTAACTCAAACAAAACTGTTTTCCATTAAAAAAACCCTTATTCTTTTGCTCTTCAGTTGCGTAAGACAAGCCCAAGACAGACATTTTATTGCTGAAGTCTGTTTAAATTTATCTTATGACTAATTGGGCTTTGATTAAAGTATAATAAAACATTAAGTGTCTGTAGGCTGAGTCCAAAAACTACTTTTCCTTTTTTGCAAAGGATGATTTTTGAGCGTGTATGACTCAATATTTCAGTGCTCTTTAGTCTCAGGAACTCCTGGTACTGTAAGTACTTGCAAATGGCACTCACAATTTGTGGTTACTCGTAGTGTGCAGCAATTTGTGGTTACTTGCAGAAGAAAACCTCCACATAATTTGCCCTATTGCTGTGCTATCTTTATAAAAAATTGCCATGGTTTGATTAGCTTGTAAAAACCAACAAATCTGTGCTCTCAGGGTGGGAGCTGGGAACTCCACGTCTCCAGGACTGTGAAGGATTTGAAATGTCTCTTGCTCTGAGCATCTGCCATAAAATCCCCTGACTAAGCCCCTAACTCAATGTTTATTGCCATTTATAGTCTGATTGCAGTTTCCCTGAGCTGAAGGGTGTCCATTCTGGTTTCCTACTGTTTTCATAAAGAAAGAAAAGGATGTAAATAATACAAATAAATATTTATTTCTTCCACCCCTCCGCTGTCCTCACTGAAATGAAACTGAAGTGTCCCTAATGGAGGAGCTGGCCTCAGGGTCAACACAGCATTTGGGATAATGCTTGACCTCTCTTCTATTATTTTTGCATCTTATATTAGCACTCCGGTTTATTTTTCTGACTTTCTCATGGGACTGATGTTGAGCCAGTAGTAAGGCTATCATGACCCAGTCAGATTCAGTTTTCCAGCTCTGCCCACTGCTGGTATCCATCTGCAGTGGGTTTTCAGATGTGCTGCTGTCCTAAAAGCTCAGCCACGCAGAAAAAAATCTCTGCCCCAAAACCTGCAACTGTGAAAGTGTGAATTTATTCCCATTTATTCCCTTACATTGAAAGAGCAACCAAAAAATTTAGATGCACAATCAGAATTTTTTTCCTCCATTCTCTGGTTTTGGTTTTGTTTTTTTTTTTTTACCAGAAAGAAAAACAAAATAAATACAAAATACCTGGTGAAAGGCCTCCTGCATTACTGAGCTCATACCCTGAACAACAGCACAGAAAATACAGCATGATATCGTTTCATGCCTATGTAGCAGCATTTTTTATGACATTTTGTTGAGTCCACAAGACACAATTTCCCATCTTCCAGCTCTGCAGGCTTCTGATCTTCTTGAAATTCAAGCTGCACTCCCCTGGACTTCTTCTTGTCATGATAACTTCCCACCAGCCAAACCGTGCCTTGCATTGCGTTTGTGCAAGCACACATTCTTCAGATTCTGTTTCTGGTTAATCTTTTTCGTTCCATGTCTTGCAGAGGCTGTCTGGAGAGGCAGGATTATGGCCTTGGATTTGGAACATATTGATACGTGATGCAGAGCAGAAATCCATGAACTCACCATGCAGAACAGCAGAACATATGGAAACACGATGCAGAACTCATTGTTCCTTAATGGATGTGGCTTTGCAGTACTCAGAAGGGGCAGAAATAAGAATAAATATCTCCTTCAGGAAGAAGAAATTATTATGACTCTTAATATCAGCAGAAATACATTAATTTTACAGAGCTGCTTGCCAGAGCACAGATGCAACTCTTGTTACATGTTAGAGTTGCAATCACATGTAATTTAGAGGCTGAGGTGGCATGGTCCGAAGAATGGAATTGCAGTAGGTTTGCTCATCATGTTAGATACCTCTACAATGCCAAATAACCTGTATTCTGTTGAGTTTTCCAGAGGACCTGTTAAAAACATGATGATGATCATGCAGAAATTGCAGAATTCATGTTTCAAAGGTGGCATTCCTGGAAGTGTTTCCTTCCAGGCAGCAGGTTGGTCTGTCTGCTATTGTGATTTTTCTTGATCTGCAGGATGTTGCTCCTCAAAAGCCACAGATTATTCTGCTCTGTGTACAGGAAGTTTCACTTGCTGGCTCATTGAAGGCAAAGGACATTGCACAGCACTTTAAGTGTATGTTTCCTGCATCCTCAGGCTCTTGTAAATCCCAGAGTCAGAGAATGGGTCGAGTTGGAAAGGACTACTGGTGGTCATCTGGTCCAGCCTCCCTGCAGAAGGATCTGCCTGGACTGGACACTGACTTCCATTAATGAGGTCCTTAGCCCTTCTGCCAGCATTTCCAGGAATATTTAACACATGTGGGGGTAGATTCTACAGCTTTTCCTCAAGGGATATAATTTTTCCTCCATGTCACAGAGGAAAAGACTTTCCAGTCTGTCAGGAAAATGGGCTGTTGGATGTGCTGGATGTCACCTTGCTGACTGTCCCCTACAGTTTGCAGCCCACGAAAAACATAACATTGTCTTACTCCTAATTGCTCAGCATCTGAAATCTCTTTATATGAGCATTTTTGTAGGTTGTGTTTACTTTTTGGAGTCATCCCTTGAAGATGAGGAGTTTGAAGTGTGACATGTACTGAGGTATCACTGTGCAAAATTAATGCAATCTCCCTTTTCCCTGCCTTGCAGCCTGCTTTGTCTGCTATGCATGAGCAGATCTCAGATCTTTTGGGGAAAAAAAAAAGGAGAAGAAGAAAATCCATCAGTAAAAGAGTACCAAATAATAAAGAATAACGTTTCATACAACCTAAGAAATTTCAGTCTGCACTGACCCATGCTCATGTCTTATCCACAAGCTGACTCTGCAGGCTGCAAGGTGGAAGAGGAGCCTCAGGGCCACCAAAGATGATGCTTCAGGCCTCCAGCAGCACAGATTCCAGAGCATTTTCAGCAGCACAGTGAGATCTGAAAGGTCAGCTTCCAGAGGGGTGTGAAAGCTCCAATTTGTAACCAGTGACTGAAGTCTTCACTTCCCAGCCCTCAAATGTTGGAATGCTGCTCCCCAGAGCTGCTTCCCAAATGGAGCTGGCACTCTCCAGAGAGTCTGTACATCTCATTTACCTCCTGGCTGAGACTGTGTTAAATGCAGGCAAATTTCAGAGACCAGCTGTGAGTTTATCAGAGAGGAGAGCCTGTGGAGATCATTTCCTCCACTGAACCTGTCCCATGTCATATTGTCCTTGCCAATGGCATCCTGGCCTGGATCAGCAGTGGTGTGGCCAGCAGAACCAGGACAGTGATTGTTCCCTTGTTCTGGTCACTGGTGAGGCCTCACCTGCAATTCAGGGCTCAGTTTTGGGTCTCTCACTACAAGAAGGACATTGGAGAATGTCCAGAGAAGGATAATGGAGACAGGGAAGGGTCTGGTCAGTGCAGATCCCTCAGACAAGGCAGTCTGAACTCTCCTGTTGGAGAAGGCGTCTGTGAAAGCAAATTAATTTAGGGGGACATGTCAAAGTGCTAAGGAAGAGAAAACAAAACTGAATCAAGAAGGTGGAGGAGGAAGGAGCAATCCTGAAAACAGTATGTGAATTTTGGCCTTGAAAAAGCACAAAACAATAGACAAAAGGCAAAACAGTATTGTCTCTTGACAATAGAGAGAAAACAGTTTGCAGGTATGAAGCTGGGCTTCTTCATAACAGAGAGGGTTTGAAAGGCAGGCAGCAAACACAGAAGGAAAGCAGTGAGGTGAAAAGAGTATAAAAACTGAAGGAAAAATGGTGAGAGAACTAGGGAAAGGGAACAACATGAACACTACACAGAGAGAAATTAAGAGGCTCAGTGGGTGAAATTGAAAGTGATAATGCAGCAATAAGAGTGACCATCTCAAGAGGGCTGATGAAATAGAAAAATTGACATATCCAAGCTGCAAACTTAGGGTTTCATTTGAGTATTGTAGTGGTTTATCATAGTGTACTATTATCAAGTTGTTCTAAGAAAAGTTAGAAATTTGGATTTTTTTTTCTTGTTATTTCTGAGGATTTTGTTTTGGCACTGACCTTTGTCATGCTGCAATGACAAACAAAGCATCTTGTCACGTAAATGCACACATTCATCATCAAACCCTCTTTTAAAGTCCCCTGTGTTTCCCATATTGTAATAAATGCTAGAATTTGAAGCTGGATCCCACAGTCCTGATGGTATAAAACATAACAGGGTGTGACCAGAGATTTTTGGCTCTCCTGAACCCATTGGAAGATTTACTGTTGACGTCAATGGGAGGAGAACTGGGCCCACAGTAGGAGCTGCAGTAGTAAAAACAATGCATTTGACTTATTTAGCTGTATCTCTGTTTGCCCTTCGGGCACTTCATGTGGATGAAGACAAAACAATAAAAGAGATTAAAACGTCTCTGATTCCAGTAGATTTAGAGCAGACAAACACTGAAAAATCAAAGTCTGCAGTGGTGCAAACTGTCATCACAGTGTTTATGGAAGGCCATCCCACACTCTCATGAAACCACCGCCTGCTCAGGGTTTTTCTAGGATGCAAATCAGCACAAAAAAAAGTGGATATTGATAAAAGAATATTTTTAAGCTTGCAAATCAGCCAGAGTCAGTCAAATTCTTGGCCCCAGCCATGTGCTGCTGAGTAGTGTCAGATGCTCACACATACACAAATTGACATTTACAAGGCACGCTGTGCCTAATGCCAAGTTCAGAAATAAATTGCCTCTTTTCATAGGTTCACCAGAGCCTCCTAAGTACACTAGAGCCTCCTAAGATTCATTTATTGTTTGCTACTGGAGGGATTGGAATGCTCCTGGGCAGAGAATGAAAATGCATTCAGGGCAGGATAAGGGAAACTGCATAAAATGAAGGACAAGAACTGCAAAGCTGCAGCTTCATGGGGTGATGTTTTGGGTGTGCTGCATGTGGAGGATTAGGTTTGACTGTAATTAACAGCAGTGTGGGCTGCATAATTAACTCCACGTGAATGCTGCTGGAAACCAACTCAAGTAATTACCAGCAGCACTTACCTGGGGAGTGCTGAGGAAGCTGGGTCTGATCCCTGAAGCTTTGCTTGTAAAGAATTCAGCCCTGAAAGGATTTCCCTTGGCTGCACAGAGGTGATGCTGACTGCTGGTGGATCTCTCCAAGAACACAAAGTATTTTGGTGCTGGAGGAAGTTGAAGATACTCATTTTGCCTTTTCACTTTTCCAGGCCCAATTGATATTAACTTCTGCAAGTCCAGCTGAGAAAAAAAATCTATGCGCATTTATAGTACAAGAAAAAGGAGAACCTCACCTGTTTGGATGAGCCGCTGATCAAAAATGCAGTGTGCTGTCACTTGGCTGTCTGCTACAGCTCGTGGTAACTCAAAAGAAACATAAAATCCACTTAGGCAATGCTGCACAAAATTATTGAACACAGCAGCTATGAGCTGGCATCTCAGAGACTGCAAAGCCTTGTCTAAACCTCGTTCTGAAGCCCTGAGAGCCAGCAAAGCCCACACTTACCAGCCTTTTTCCCCTTGCCTGGAGTATTTTGCCTCCTGGAGAAGGTGCAGGCCCTGACTTTGCTGATGAGGCCACTTCTCAATAGCATTGTCTTTCTGCAGATAATTACAGAATGGGTTTGGACAGCTAAGAATGATGATCTCTACCACATGGGGCTGTAACATTTAGCAAGGGAGCTGGAGAAGACAGGGCTTTACCACAGACTCCCCTAATGAGGCAAGATGGTGCCTGTGGTGAGAGGTTCTGCTCCCTGTCACACTAACTGAAAACACTGCAGGAGGAAGAAGAGCAGAGGTCTTATTTGTAGTTATCTTTCTGAAAAACAGCTTGCATGGCTGCTGCCTTGTCTGGTTCTTCAGACCTGGGGCAGGCCTTGAGCTACGTTGGTGCCACCAGCAGTTATCCTTCGGTTGTGATGGTCTCTCCTGGCTGAGGGAAGAGTTCTAGGGATAAATATGATCCTCTGCTGGGCTGGTTCATACATGGGGGAAAAATCAGACAAGATTTAGGACTCACAAGCCCCTTTGGGTGAGAAGGATTTCGGCTTTGTGCCTGTATATTCCAGATTTAGCAGTGGGTCTAACACAAGGTGTTGTCACACCCTGAAAACCTTGCTGAAAACCAGATGTAAATCTGAAGTTCCCAGCAGCTTCAATAATGTTTCCAGGAGTATTTATCCTATTTAAAACTGACCCTGGCAGCTTCGAGCCCTGGTGTGAAGTGCTGTGAGCATGACCTTGTCCTGGCTTTAGCAGTGCCAGTGCTGCCAGCTGGGGCTGGGGTGGCTGCTGTGGATTTTAAGGATGATCAGAAATCTCCAAACACTGCCCAAAGCCTCACAGTAGGGATAGGTGAATCTCTCACTCTTTAGAAAATGACTGTGTTTTAAGGGTTTTTTACAAAGACAAATGGGAAATAAGAAATGGAATGAGCTGCTGCTCTCTCTTGTTCATGGCTATGGGAAAAGAAGAGCTTTGGGAACAGAGGGCAGAGCTGGGAGAGCTCAGGCAGACATGGCACCTCCTCGCCTAAACAGCTCTCTAGCTTTGCTTTTAAGTACCCTGCTTTTAAATATTTGCCCCCCTTTTGGGGCCGGAAGTTTTAATCATCTTGTGGGAAAAGGAAGGGAATATGTTGAAGAACAGATTTCTCACTCTTTGCCCTTCCTGAGGGAGGACTTTGGACATTTTATAGGCAGATTTTGTTCAAAGGGCAAAGAAGCTGAGAAATGGCTTGGGAGCAGAGCTGGGAAGGATGGGAACAACCTGGGGCTCAGAGATGTGAACACCAAGTCCTGCCTGTGGGTGTCTTCGTAACCAAAATAGCTCCCAGTCCATTTTTATCAACAAACTTTATGTGTTTAGGGTGGGAAGATACTAAACTCTAATTTGGTGTGAATGTCAGGTGTTGATGAAGAGCAGGGCAGCAAGGACACTGCATGCAGGCTGTGTTGGAGGTGCAGGAGTGGAGCTGTGTGGGAGACTCTTGGCTGAGTTTGTTGCTCCAGGCCAGCTCGAGCTGCTGATTCCCTGTAACTTCAGCCGGAGTAATTTGATGTGCTTGGGCATGTGGCTCCAGCCTGCCCTCAGAAACACCTCTCTGAGCATGGTGACCTTAATTCCTCCCTTTCTATTCTCTCACGTTAAAAATAAGGAGGAAAGAAATCCAGCTTTTATTGGCAGGGTGTTCTGCTTGTGCCACTTCTCCTCGGGGGCTACACCCACACTGAGCTGCCAGTGCCTGGGTGTGGGAAGCCTGAGCACGAGCATTTACCCAGGCATCAGGATTGCAAAGTCTTGCAGGGATTGTTCAGACATTTGCCCCTTAATTTGGATCAGCCCAAGTGTCCTGGGCAGGGAGATAGGAGACACTCCTTCTTCATCCTGCATGGAGTGAGGGAGAGATGATGACTTTGGATACTTCCCAGCTTTAGGTGTGCTCTTGCTTTGAATTGTTCTTTGGAAGTGTGCACAGCGTTTATGGCATTGGCAACTGTGACCTGTTCATCACAGGGGCTACAGTTTTTCTCCATTTCTATAAGAATTCACACTGAGGTTGCAGGAGACATTCAGTGCCCTCAGGCACAGGCTGTGACTCAATGATCCTGTGGGTCCCTTCCAGCTCAGGGTGGATTCTGTGATTCTACAATTCCAAATTTCCTGGCTGCAGCCAATCATACAGCGAGGAGTCACACACTGTTCTGCTGAAAGAAAAGTGTTACAATGCTCTAACAAAGTACAAGTTAATTCCCCTCAGATGCACGTTCAGATGTCCTGCACAAACCACAAGATGTCAGTCTGGCTACATGAAAATTCAAGCACAGTCCTGCCCAGGTTCATGCAGTATTTTAAACTCTAATATCTCTGGTAACACAATCTCTTCATATACCACTACAATTTGTCCTGCCATATAGCCATAAATCTTCTTTTCCTTTGCAGTGACTCTTTCACATAGGGCAAAATATTTAAGATAAAAAATGCTGTCAGGGAATGTAATTTACCTCTTGTTAAAAATAGTTTTTAATACTGAAGTGTCCTTGATCTTTAAAGATGTTCTGGCTCTGGTTTTGCTGTGCTAACACTTGCAAGGACACACTGGCAGGTGGGATTAGTTGTACTCTTACAAACCATTTCCTTGAAGCACTTTGTGCAGAAAGCACTTCGGGTATTAAAAAAGTCATGGGTCACTTTCTCTCCATGTCTCCCTGTTCGGCTGATCCCTGGGCTACAGTTTAAATTTCCACATGCATTCCCTCAGACCTTTGCTCTGGCAATTAAATGGAGCAAGTCCAGGGGAGGCTACAAAGATGATCCAAAGGTTTGAGCATCTCTCCAGTTACAGAGCTGGAACTGTTCATCCTGCAGAGGAGAAGGCTCCAGGGGGAGCTCAGAGCCCCTTGCAGGGCCTGAAGGGGCTCCAGGAGAGCTGCAGAGGGACTGGGGACAAGGGATGGAGGGAAAGGACACAGAAAATGGCTCTAAACTTAAAGAGAGTAGGTTTAAGTTGAGTATTAGGAAGAAATTTTCCCCTATGAAGGTGGTGAGGTGCTGGCACAGGGTGCCCAGAGAAGCTGTGACTGGCCCTGGATCTCTGGATGTGCCCAAGGCCAGGCTGGACAGGGCTTGGAGCAACCTGGGATAGTGGAAGGTGTCCCATGGATGACAGGGGGTTGGAACTAAATGATCTCTAAGGTTCCATCCAACACAAACCATTGAATTATTCTTTTTTTTCCTCTTTTTTTTTAATATATATATATTTTTTAGTAACATTGGTATCAGGGGAACTGCTCAGTTCAGGGTGCCCAACTTCATCAGTTGTGGGGCTAGATCCCAATTTTGAAATCCTTCTTGCTCATTTCCTCCATGTGACAATTTTCCTGGCCATGTGCCTGGGCAAAATTTGCCTCTGGCCCAACCCCTGCCTCCTGAGAGACTCCTGGGTCTGTTCCTGAGCATTGTGACTTGAGAAGTCTTTGTCCCTTGAGGTAAAGCCATTCCCCCTTGGCATCACGGGGCTGTACCAGGGTGGCTGAAAGCAGGACCTGCCCCTCGTGCTGCTGTTGAGACAGAAATCTTTTGGAACATGACTATCACCCTGAATATAAAAGATAATAATAAAGATATATAAAATATATCTTTAGATATAAAGATATAAGATATAAGATAGATATAAGACATAAAATAATAAAGTCCCTGGGATTATGGATCTTTTCAGGCTCGTTCTTTGTTTCAGGTCAAATCCTACCAAATCTATTTATATTTCTGAGGCAATAGATGTTAGAGAATATATTCAATTAAACCCCAACTTTAATGCTGTAACTGCAGTTAAACAAATCCATAACAATTTTCACGTGTAGTTAAGACATCCTGCACAACTTCTAAAAGCTCTTATTTCTCAGTGTATTAAAAATCTTCTGGGTTAATAAATATGTTTCACTTTTTATCTTGACATTCAGCTTCAGTTGGCAAAGACAGTGGAGCGGTGAGATAAAGCAGAAAGTTAAAAAAAATTGCTGGAGAAAGAACAAACACAATCTTGAAAAAGATGAATATTTTGGTTCTTTTAGCATGACAATATTTGTGGAAAAGAAGTCTGCCTGCCCCTGAACACTTCTAATGTTTACAGGGAGGACGCTGTTGCCAATGTCCGTGTGAGTCTGCTCGTGGAAAAATCAAAATACTGGCAGGCAGCTGCAGATGGCAGTGCAGGACTGCGGATGGAGGGATGGCAGCAACCAGGAATTGGCTCTGGCCCAGTTCTGTAGCCAAACTTACTCACTATTTGTTGCTATGATGAAACCCTACCGTAATCCAGGCTTGCTGCTGGTGTTGCTCACTCTGTCGAGGGGATTGCGAGTGATTTTCTCTCATGGGACAGTTTTCCTTCCAAGCAAGTGTAAAAAACGACAATAGCTGAAAAGAGTGATATACTTTAGTAAAGGATGTAAAAAGGAAATTGCATACTTTTCATTGGGGTACCACTGATCCATGCATTCATATTTCTGACTATTTTCACTCATTTTCTGAGGGGATAATCAGCTTTTTGCTTTAACAGAGCACATTGGGAGACTGAAAAGAAGACAGGGCAGTTTTTAGCATGCTAAAATGTTTTAGGTTTCTTCCTAGAAAACCTTCTGAGGTGTAGCTTCAGAGGTGTGGGGTTCAGAAGCTAAATAACTTCTTATAAAACTTGAAAACAAGCCTAGGCCTCGATCTTGCAGCCATGTGTTTTAGCAGTCTGACTTCAGACCCTGCGTAGGATCACTCAAATGCAGAAAGTATTTATGGAACTGATGCCCACGACGGAATATAAAAACCAGAAGACCCTGCTTCCAAATAATAAAATAAGATGCATAACATTTTTGTTGCATGGGATAAATTAATTATGGAATTGCAATAAATTTGGTGTTTAAGAGACCTGGATTTGAATTCCAGTTCTTCCTCCTGTGACCTTTGAGCAGGGCAGTGAGGGGGAACAGAAAGCAAGGCTCTTGGAGAGAGCCCCTGCAGCCTGGAATACTGATTATTTGGAGTACTGATTATTTGGAATACTGATTATTTGGAGTACTGATTATTTGGAGTACTGATTATCTGGAGTACTGATTATTTGTTCCTAACGGGACTGGCAATGGGACGTAAATCCCCTTTCTGCCTAAGGACCTGTGTGTGTCACCTCTGATGTTTCACTGCTGCAAACAGGGAGAGGCCCCATATCTGCCCTGCTTTACAGAGGTGTAAAAAGCTGTACAGGAGAACCTGCACACCCTGTGAAAGGTTTTTGTGCTCTGTGTGTGTCCCCCTCAGGCACCAGTGACATCACTGGTGCCGGGTGCTCTCCCTTTCCCAAAGTGCTTCCCGTGGGCGTTGGGGTGGCCAGGAAAGCACCAAGCCCAGCCAAGGCTTTGACTGCACCTCCACCTACGAGAAACCACAATTTGTGACTGTAACTGGTGCTTGGAGAAGCCTGCCTTGTGTTGGACGGGGAGATTTTTGTGAAGTCAGAGCCAGGATGGTGTGGTTTGGAAGAGGCTCTTCGGAGATTAGCAGCAGATCAGTAGATTTCTCAACTGCCTCGAGTGGGAGGGTCAAGAGCCTGGGGTTTGGGAGAGTCAGGATTATGTCCCTTGCTCTTCCACTTTCTCCTCTGTGACCCCAGGGCATGGGACTGGAGCCCAGGTGAAGATCCAAAAACCAGATCCTGGGAGAGGAGCAGAGAAGATAAAAGTTGTCATCAGGCCAGTTTCAGTGCAGGTGTTACAGTGGTGGCTTCACCCCCAGAACTCAAAGGTTTTTCTTGGTGGATTTTCTTCTGAATTTCCTAGGGAGTCAAGTTCTCTGTGTCCTTAGGCTGGAAATGGGTTAAACCATATGCCTATTTGGTTATTTTAATCTAAATCAGCAGCCAAGTTAGAGCTACACTCAGCACTGGGACAGCACTGGAGACTGTACTGTGAGGGGTCATGGGTGTGCCTTTAAACTCACCCTGATCCCTGTGTGAGATAGCAGGGAGAGCTGAAATGGTTGCGTAGGCATGGTAAAAATTCAAATACTGACACAGGCTACCTCATCTGAACAAATGCCTGGCTGTGACAAGATCCAAACTTCAAGGCTGTGAGGACAAAATCCTCTGTTTATCCACAGGTTCTGCACTTGAACAAGGTCCTGGCATCTCCTCAGCCTTGTGCCATCACTTTGTCCTTTGGGGACCACTGGTGAGCAATCCTGGCCAGGGCCTGGCAAGCGACCATTAATTCATGGTGCTCAGATTTCTAAACAGCTACTGGACTGGAAGTGTCCAAGGCCAGGTTGGATGGGGCTTGGAGCAACCTGGGATAGTGGAAGGTGTTCCTGTCCATGGCAGGGGATTGAAAATGGATGGGCTTTAAGGTCCCTTCCAACTCAAATAATTCTGGGATTCAGTGAAATGGGTGTTTGTTTTGGCATTTTTTTGGTTTGTTTTTGTTGGTGTTTTTTTTTGCTGGGTTTTTTGTTTGTTTGTTTTTTGTTTAAGAAACAGCTTGTGATATTGTGGTTGGCAATGTATTGGTGGTCTTTATGTAGGAAGGAGTTTACAATTAAAATATGCAGATGGAATTAGGAAAATAACGTTTGTATAAACTACATAGTATGTGAAAGTAATAGGTGAGCTACAGGCAGGTTGTCCAAGTGATAGAGCACACCAAGAAAAATACTTGTCTGGACTGACTGCAGAGGCCTTTGATTTTCTTGAAGTCTACAAACTCGCTATAATTATCAACTGGAGCTGGGAAGAAACTATTGCTTGGTAAAAAGTGTTCTTCTATCCCCTCTGCCTGTAAAGGTTTGAGCTGAAGTTTTCCATTTCCACCCATTTCTTGGGAAATTTGGAGTGTTCAAAACTCCATTAAAACACCTCATGCAGTTTCTAGAAGGGCACATGTGTTTCTCTTGTGTGATTTAACAAATTCCCTACTTGCTTTTCCCAAAACACTTTTCCTTTCTTGTGTTGCATTTTCAGTCAAAATTGTCACTGTAAACTTTTTTTGAGACTTTGATGCCCATGAACTGCAGACCTTCTTCCTTCTCAGTGTGATACTACAGCAGCTTTAAAGACAGGATCTCTTTCAGCTGATTTGTTGAAGAAGCTGGACTGGTTTAAGAAATTTTAGAAAAGAACTGTAAATTACCTGACCTGCTTGACCTGAGGCTGGTGGATATGAGCTCCATGTGGAGTCTGGCATCTGACAGGAGGAAACAGAGTTTGCTGGGAAGTTGTGTTAAAATTGTTCTGCTCAGTCATGACCTTCAAAACTGTAATTCCAACAAGAGACCTGTTGCATTAAGAACAGAAAGCTCAGATCTTGATGTCTCCACTACTAAAGCTGTTTTTACCCTGTGTACTGAATTAAAAATAATGAAATGGCTTTCCAGTGGTGATAACTTTGTTGAACTTACATCCTAAATCACTTTTAAATGAGAACAAGTGATTGTGATGTTCTCTTGGAGTAGTCAGAAATATTTATGGTGATTAAAATATGATCTGAAGCAATTCACAAAATTGTAATGCCCAATCCGAGCTCTGTCATGAAGATTTGAAAAGGTCCCAAATATCAGAGTATTTTATGGCTCTAAAAACCTTTTAGAGTCACATGACTGTCTGATGCAAATTAAGACACCTCCACTGTCATGCTTGTTTTTTTTCCACTGAGAATTTAATTATAATACAGCAAAATTCACTGTTGAACTATTTTCTGTGAATTCCAGTAGAGGAACAACAATATATTCACTCCCACAATCATGCAACATTTTACAATCTTAATTTCCTTTTTAAAGATACCCTGCTAATAGCATTAAACCATCCTCAGGCAATTAAAGGCAGCAACAATAACTTCTGTAAGCACATAATTGTGTTAGGGTGGAAAATGATCTGCTACTTATACAACTTAACTAACACAAATAACCAAATAGCAGCTGCGGTCCTCTTTGGCTCAGGCCTTACATATTTAGTTCTGAGTTCTTTTTGCCCTTTTCCAGCTGCTACTCTGGATGTTTGTGGTGTCCATTAGAGTGAGCATCCACAGAGAGGCACAGGCTATTTTGTGGAATGATGAATGTTAAAGGTGAAAAGTGGACAAGAAATCTAATTTCATAAGGACGCAGGAACAGTGGATTAAAATTATCCTGTGTTAACCAAGCTCAGTCTTGCTACAGACCTTTACCACTTTCTTATTAAATTTCGTACAGAGTTTTAAATAGATTTTTTAGTTAACAGTGAAAAAAAAAAATCAAACCTTCAAGAATGTATTCCATTGGAGCTGTAAATCCTAAACATGTCTGAGAACTTTATGAAGAGAAATCAAGTGGAAATTATATAGAGAACTCAGAGTCATGGTGGTGACTCTCTTTCTACTTCATCTGTCTCTCTTTCTCTTCCCCCTGCTTCTCTTTACCTCACATTTTCTGTTAAATAAAATCCATACTATTGACTCTGGCCTGTGGTCTCATTTGCACCTTAATTTGGGCAGAGGCATCTTTTAATAATCAGATCCTACCAGGTCTTTGCTTGGGGTTGCTCTCAATGCTGAGCTTGCAGTTGTTTTAGTGATTTAACACAGTGAGTGTAGGCTTGTTTTCTCTTTTCCTTCTTTTTTTTTTTTTTTCCCCTAATTTTATATGGTCCATTTTCAGATAAATGGCCAGAAAAAATACTCCTGATAAGGAAGCAGGCAGGAGACATTCAATCATGCTGACTTTCAGCTTTCTTTGGGTGAAAAGAAAGACACTTGCTGTCATCCTGCGCTGCCATGTGACCGCTCTCAGTGCTTTCCATGACTTTTTTCCTGGAGCAGGTTTGTTTGTGAGTGATGTATTTCCTAGCCAGGAATTTGAGCTGTGCTCTCCCAGTCCAGAGGCACATTGTGAGATTCCGTCAGAGCGGCTCGAGCTCTCCGAGAGCTCCTTGGCTTGGACTGCATTTCAGGCACATATGGGGAAGATATCAGCTGCAGAGATTGCACAGGCCCTCAAAATTTCCCTTTTTTACTTTTTTTTTCACTCGAAGCCTGTTTGAAAACACCCGTCACTTTTGTTTTGAAATGTATTTATGGAAATGGTCTAAATCCCCTCCACGTCGGTTCAGTTCTCTTCCCGAGGCCGCAGCAGATCATTTACGGGTTGGTTACACTCCTTGAGACTGAAAAACCCAAAAAGAGTCACAGCAAGGACTGGAAATATAATTATTTGTGGCTCTCAGCTTCCAAGGGTGAAACCTTGCTCTCAGGTCCTTACCACAAACTGCTGATTTTTAACAGTAATTTATGTGGGTGTGGGGGGTTTTTTTGGTCAAGGATACATTTTGTCTGATCTGGACAATTTTAGCTGGGGGCTGATGCAGTCAAGTGCTTCTCTTTGTGGGGAATATTTGCAGCAGATCCAAGGACTGGACACCTAAGACATGAAAGCTGTGGTTTGATGGATTTTTTTTTTTTTTTTTTGCTCAGCATTTCAGTCACTTCCCGATATTGGAGCATGATGGCTTCACTCATGGGCACTGCAGTGACCTGCATTTTTGGGGCAAAAGCTGCAGTGTATTTTTCAAGTTGATGGTCATTTCTCTTCACTCAAATTTCAGCCCCTACCAAGACGAGGTATAGAAAGCTGTCATGCATTTAATAATTCAAGAAGTTTTGGGTTATCCTCTGATGTCAGCAGAAAATAAACTAGTAAAAATATCCATAATTGACCCTCAAAAAAGAGCCAACACAAAGTTATAAAGCAAAGGCAGCCTTTGAGCAGCCTCAAATCATTTTCACACTTTGCCATCAGTTGCAGAACTCCAAGGCAGACAGTGAGAAGATTTGGGCAGAAAAACCCTTCTCCATAATTGATCTCCCAGGTATGTGTGAGTACCTGACTTAGAGAGTGTTTTGTTCAGGGAGTCAACACTGTTTAAGTAAAAACTTCTCACAGGTTTGATCAAGTATTGTTGAATTAAGGGGTATTTTGCACTCTGAATTTAAAATAAGAATGAAGACAAGTCATCAAAAAACCAATGATCTTTTTCCTCCTTATTAAACTTTATAATCCCAGCCAGAAAATATGGTTTTTTATCCATTAGAAGAAAATATCCCCTTGCAAAATAATAATTTCCTAAACATGGTGGATGATGATGTTAGCACGGACAAGAAGAGGCTGGATCTCTCTTTTAAGCTATTTGAAATCACTCAAATAGATTTTTATATTGAGCCAGGGACAATTTGAGAGATAATGTAAGAAGCTTGTTAAACTTGCTATGTATTTTACATCCACTTGGGGAAAAACACTGTAATTCCAGTCCAAAGATGATGAAAACTCCTCACTCAGCAGTATTTTCTGTTCCTTGTGTTAGAAGAATTCATATTCAGTACTAATTTACCAGTGGAACAAGATGAATAAAGGTATAAAAGTGAAATTATTCCCTTGGAAGGAGCCAGAGGTAACTCTGAGCACTACTTAAATATTGCCCTGCTTCATAAAATCCAGTGAGTTTTAAATGGTGGCCAGGCTTCTGACTGACATTCTCCATATGGAAGAGTTTCAAGGGGGATGAAAGAAAAGGGACATCTGTCTTTCAAATTGGTTTCCATCCCCGTCCATGCAAATCTAATCACCAGAAAGATTTAATCAAGAGGGAATTAAAACTAAGAAAAAGTTGCCCACTCGATAAAATTCAAAACCTGTGATTGCCAACTCTTCAGGAAATCTTAGAATCCCAGAATAAAGATAAGGAAAAGTGATGAGATATTTCAGCAAACTTAATAGGCAAATAATACATATGCCTTTAATTATGTACAAATATATTTATATACGTAATATTTATTTGAGTTGCTCAGCTAAAGTCTATTTTATTTTGAGAACAGACTGAAAATCATCACTTATTGTCATTAATAGATGTAATTGTGCAGTGAGATGCTTCCCCAAATGAGCACAGAAACCACATAAGAAGCTGGCTTTGTGCTGTTAAACAGTATTTTTTAATTTTTCCTGTTCTATCACACCACCTTTACACTGCTGTACTCCAAGTCAAAGGCCAGAACAGAAAGAAAGCTTGCCCCAAAAGCAAAATTGTGATTTTCTTGGTTTCACATTAAAGAAGAGCAAACAGTCTTAAGTTTTTGAGGAAGAATCTGCAGCAAAATGTAAGCAGGAGGCTTTTTCTGCTGCAGGATATGAGTATCTTCTCTTCAAGCAAATGGGAATTATTGATGTGCAAGGTTTGGGGAGGTTTGCATAGCTAATAAATGCAATTAGACATTCTTATAGACAATAAATGAAAAAAACCAAACAGGACACAGTATTTGATACATGCAGGGAGTTCAGTTTAATATATTTAATATTTCTTATTCATCTTTTGTTGGTATCTCTGAAAATACTGTTTCTGAAGTGAAATGGAGTCATATGAGCAGAAATAAATGTCTATATTCAGATGCGGACAAACACAGTTCAAAAAAGCTCTCATGTTAGAGATCACATGAAAATCAGAGCTGCATTTTATTGCATCCCTAGAGATGATTGGGACAATATTTGTTTCTTCACAGAGGCAGTTATTTAAAAAAACCCAAATGGGTGAGTTTTGGAGCACAGAGGTTTAGATATTCAATATCAGGCTTGTCAGGCAGCTGAGCCTCTGGAAGAGGATAGAAAAGACAATTTCACTCTCATGTTCAAAGCAAAGAGACTCCTTTGAAGGCCAAGGGCAATTTTACCAGTTGTAAGATGAATACAAAAGGACAAAATACCATTCTTCTTTTACATTCAGCAATTTCTTGCAGCATGGTATCAGGAAAGGGCTGAGCTGTGCCAAATCTGTGCTGAGAAACGTTTCTGGATCCAGAAGTCATTAGAGGTGCACTGCAAACATCTGAACAAAGTCTGCAAGGTGCCCTCTGGATCTCACAGCTGATATTTGCACTGTTTCAGATATTTTTGGCCCCTGATTGCATAAACTGCAGTGTTTTCCTTGGAATTGGTGAGGATTTCATGAGGCCTATGGATTTGCTCTAAATATCCAAATATCTCTTCAGACTTGTGTGGCTGCAGGGAAATTCAGCCCTTGGTGCCCGAGCCCCTCTGCTTTGCAGCCTGTGAGAAATTCCAGTCAGCTGAGGGTGTTTGTTTAAGGGTAGCACGACTTGGAATTTGGATTATTCCATAGGGATGCTCAGTAACTGGCCATATTTAAGCTGTTTCTACTTCTATTATGTCCATGACATAATTTCAGTGAAGGCAATGTGCTCATGCCAGCCTGGTGAGAAAAAGAGAGACAAAGAGGAAGGAAAGAAGAAGGAAGGAAAAACAAGAAAAAAAGGAGAGTAAAAAGAAGAAAGGGAGCAAGACAATTCCTTTCCTCATCCACCAAGATGAAGGAAGGCCTAACAAAAGTGTTATTCAATGCTGAGCTGTAATACCTTATTTTAGCTTCTGATCCGAAATCCTTTGACGTCAATGAACTTTCTTTGACTTTAATGTGCTCTGGCCCATGTTTGTCATGAGGATCTCAGACTTGCTGTCTGTGAATTAACATGAATCCCTGGCTTCATTTTCCAGAACAAACAAATAACTTTACAAGGTAATTAGGCTGGAATTTCAGCATTAGCAGGTTACAGTTCCCAGGTCCCTGGGCAGATCTGCAGGGTGATGGGTTTGGAGGGTGATGAAGTCATTTCTCAGCAGTGAGTTTTCTGGGGGGGGAACTGACAGAATTTAGGTTAATGGAAAACATGCCTGACTTGCACAGTATTTCCACCAGAAATATTGGAGCCTGAACAAAAATCTTCCCCTATTCTGAAAAGCATGTGGAGCTGCAGTAATGTGCTTTCTTTTTCCCCTTTTGTGTGTACTCCTATGTAACTGAGTCTATCCATGCCATTATAATGTGTATATGCAGCAGCTCACATTACAAAAATACATTGAAATGTAAACATATCTACCTTATAGATTTAGAATAAGTACCACTTATTATTCCAGAATAATGATTTCTTGAGCTGTGCAAACCTAATCTTAAATATTAAAATAAAATCTTATCTGAGAATTTTTATTTTACATGCTTTTATCCATATTTTGTTTTGACTTTAAGGGAGAGTTTTCTGACTCAGCAAAATCACTGCCACTCAAGGAGAGATTTAGTTTTAATATAGTTTATTTTATGGGAACGGTAGTGGATGCATGTGTTTGAGTGCATATAAAGAGGAAAAAGAATTCTTTTGTTAACCCACCAAGACTAATTTTATATGGTTGATGTTCTGTATTATATTTAAATGTGGAACTACCTATTTTAAACCATTTACTGATTTTGTCTGATCAGTGTCCCAAACGTTGCCGTTTCACGTGGCCAGATCATATTATACTGCAATTTTTAAATTGTGCACACTTAAAAAAGTATGCAATTTAGTACACAGAAATTAATGGTTGAAGAAAAATATATGTAACAGTTAGGATATTGCATGTCATTTCTATGGATTTTATACTTGCCTATGTTGGCAGAAGCAACTAGAGGGAGACCAAAATGACACCTATTGAGGAGGAACAAATTCCAAAGTCTCTGTGTTGTTATTACATGTTATTTAAACTGAAATAGAGTAGGTTTAGATGGGATATTAGGAAGAAATTCTTCCCTGTGAGGGTCGGGAGGCCCTGGCACAGAGAAGCTGTGGCTGCCCAGTCCCTGGATTTGTTTAAATCCAGCATGGATGATGCTCTGAGCAAGCTGGGATAGTGGAAGGTGCCCCTGTCCATGGCAGGGGGTTGGAATGAGATGAGCTTTATTTTGAGGTTGTTCAGGGCCCATTCAAATTTTACCCCTTTAAATCCCATCCCCGTTAGAACCATGTAGTTAAATAGAGAACCAAAACACAACAATGCAGTTTTAGCCTTATATTTGGGGAAAAAAGGTCTGTATCTAGTTCAGGACAGAATCAGGATTTGTCCATATGGTGGGCATTGTCATTTCTTTTTCCTATCCCTCTTTTTTGCACTCTGATCAGAAAAACCATCCTGAAAGGCCAGAGGCCACTAAGGCTCAGCCATAATCCACATTCCTCCTTCTATGCATGTGTGCATTTGTGGTGTATAATTTAAAAAAATGATTATGTTT
Source organism: Petroica traversi (assembly GCA_025920805.1). Classification (NCBI taxonomy): domain Eukaryota; kingdom Metazoa; phylum Chordata; class Aves; order Passeriformes; family Petroicidae; genus Petroica; species Petroica traversi. The sequence continues at coordinate 3,689,701 of JAHLSL010000040.1, forward strand.
TATTCAAACAGAAGCTAATCCATGTAGCAATGTAACAGGGAGCCATCAGAAAAAAAATATAAAAAAAAGCTGCATTCTGAGGTTGAAAGGGAATAAGTGGTTGGTGTGTTTAAAACAAAGCCTCATTTTCTCACTGCATGCTCTTGCGCCAGCGCCAGCAACCACAATTGAAAACTCCTTGCCTGGGTGATGTAAAAATGCTGCTCTGAGCCTCCTGTTCTGATGTTTGCTCCCTATAGAGGTCAATCACAGCTGCTCTGTTTCTGTGGCTTTTCTTCAGGGCAGCCTGACTCCTTGCTGAGCTCTGTGACAGTGTCATCATCATGGTCATGGTGATCTCCTTAAATATTTATGGCCTGGCTCCCTTGCCCTTTGAGACACCCTAAACAGAACCAGGGTCTGGCTCCTGGACCCCAGAGCAGAACTGAATCCTGTTGATTTTATTACAGTTTTTAATATTTTCCTTAATTTACTTAACCAGAGAAACCCAACCCACACTCAGAGTTAATAGAGTAATATATATATATATGTGTATATATATATATGCTTCTTAAAAAATAAATTTATTTATTTATTTCTATAGTTATATATTATTTATATTTATATTTTTATAGCTTTATATTTCTATATATATTTATATATATTTCTATTTCTATTTCTATTTCTATTTCTATTTCTATTTCTGTTTCTGTTTCTGTTTCTGTTTATATTTATATTTATATTTATATTTATATTTATATTTATATTTAT